>QARZ01040338.1:10800-52790 GCA_013407115.1 Glycine latifolia | reverse complement strand
AATTGAAGTTGGAACCATATTGATTGTGTCTCTGAGTCGACCTAGGTTAATCCTATGCTATAGAATTAGCTTAGTTTAATTGTTTTGAAGCCACACGACAAACGCTTATCAAAACTTCCAGTCATTGGAAATTTCCGAGCTAAAGCCTACCAGAGTTTCATTGCAGCTTGCAGATCGTTCGTTAAGGAAGCCAACCGGAGTAATTGAAGATGTATTGGTAAAAGCTGATAAATTTATTTTTCCTGCCGATTTTATTGTTTTAGATATGGAAGGTGAGAGTGAAATACCTTTGTTATTAGGTAGATCATTTTTAGCTACTGCTAGGGTATTAATTGATGTAGAGCAGGGAAAATTAGAGCTTAGAATGGATAATGAATCTGTTGTTTTTAATGTTTTTGATGTGATGAAACATCCTACTGACAAACATGATTGTTTTAGATTGGATATTTTAGATACATTGATTCATACAGATAAAATAGATGACCAAAAGTTGGAAGAGGATCTTGAAGCATTAGGTACAGATGAAGTACAAGAAGAAGTGGAAACGATTATGGAGGTGCTAGAGAAGGAAGAAGCTGACACAGTGAAGGAAACACCAAAGATTGAGCTTAAAGAATTACCCAACAATTTGAAGTATGCATTTTTGGGAGAGAATGAGACATTCCCAGTCATCATCAACAAAGAGCTGAAGTTAGAAGAAGAAGAGAAGTTGTTAAAGGTTCTTAAGGAGCATAAGACCGCACTTGGGTGGTCCATATCTGATTTGAAAGGAATTAATCCTTCGTTCTGCACCCACAAGATCTTATTGGAGGATGATGTGAAGCCTGTGAGACAGCCTCAAAGGCGATTAAATCCTACAATGAAGGAAGTGGTAAGGAAGGAAGTGGTTAAGTTATTAGATGCAGGGATGATATATCCTATATCCGACACTGCATGGGTGAGTCCTGTATAAACAGTTCCTAAGAAGGGTGGGATGATGGTAGTTCAAAATAACAATAATGAATTGATTTCCACTAGAACCATCACTGGTTGGAGGATGTGTGTGGACTACAGGAGACTCAATGATGCCACAAGGAAGGATCATTTTCCGCTTCCTTTTATTGATCAGATGCTGGAAAGGTTAGCTGGCCATACTTACTATTGTTTTCTTGATGGATACTCCGACTACAACCAAATTTTAGTGGCACCTGAGGATCAAGAGAAGACAGCATTTACATGCTCATTTGGAGTATTTGCGTACAGGAGAATGCCATTTGGCCTCTGCAATGCACCAGTGACATTTCAAAGGTGTATGCTTTCTATTTTTTCTGATATGGTAGAAAAATGTTTAGAGGTTTTCATGGACGATTTTTCTGTTTTTGGATCTAGTTTTGAATCATGTCTAATTAATCTATCTAGAGTTTTGAAAAGGTGTCAGGAAACAAACCTTGTTTCGAATTGGGAAATGGTTCATGAAGGTATTGTTTTAGGCCACAAAATTTCTAAAAAAAGAATAGAAGTTGACAAGGCTAAATTGATGTTGATTGAAAAGCTTCCTCCTCCAGTTAATGCTACTGGGGTAAAGAGTTTTTTAGGTCATGCAGGTTTTTATAGGAGGTTCATTAAAGATTTTTCTAAAATTGCCAAACCTCTTACTCAACTTTTAACCAAAGAGAGTGATTTTAATTTTGATGAAGTTTGCCTTAATGCATTTAATGTATTAAAGAAAAAACTCACTACCGAACCTATTTTAACAGCACCTGATTGGACTTTACCTTTTGAATTAATGTGCGATGCAAGTGCATATGCCATTGGTGCTGTTCTTGGTCAATGAAAGAATAAGTTATTGCATGTTATATATTATGCTAGTAAAGTTTTAAATGAGCCACAAGTTAATTATGCAACCACTGAAAAAGAAATGCTAGTTGTAGTTTATGCTTTAGATAAATTTAGATCCTATTTAATAGGTTCTAAAGTTATTATTTATACTGACCATGCTGCTCTCAAGTATTTGATAACTAAACAGGATGCAAAACCAAGATTGTTGCGTTGGATGCTCTTGTTTCAGGAATTTGACTTGGAGATCAAGGACAAGATTCCTTCATGATGCAAAGAGGTATTTATGGGATAACCCTTTTCTTTATTTTAGATGTACTGATGGTGTTATTCGCAGATGGGTAGCTAGCCCAGAAGTGCCAAAGACGACGCTTTTCAAAGATGCAAGAGATTATGTGGAGAAGTGTGATAGGTGTCAGCGAACAGGTAACATATCTAGGAGGGATGAAATGCCTCTCAATAACATATTGGAGGTGGAACTGTTTGATGTTTGGGGAATTGACTTTATGGGACCATTTCCCAAGTCACATTCTAATCAATATATCCTAGTGGCAGTGGATTACGTCTCTAAGTGGGTAGAAACGGTTTCTTTACCTACTAATGATGCAAAGGTAGTTGTCTTGTTCTTAAGGAAGAATATATTTACTCGTTTTGGAGTACCGAGAGCAATCATAAGTGATGGAGGTGCCCATTTTTGCAACAAACAATTTTCAAATTTGCTTGCAAAATATGGGGTTACCCATAGAGTGGCTACACCTTATCATCCACAGACCAGTGGACAAGTCAAAATTTCTAACACAGAATTAAAGAGAATTTTGGAGAAAATTGTTGGAAGTTCAAGGAAGGATTGGGCTAAGAAGCTTGATGATGCACGTTGGGCATATAGAACAGCTTTCAAGACCCCTATAGGTATGTCACCATTCCAATTGTTATATGGTAAGTCTTGTCATCTTCTGTTGAGTTAGAACTGAAAATGATATGAATACTTCACACTTAACCAAGAGGGGGGGTGAATTGGTTAGACCTTGGTAAATCAAAATTCTTTAATCAAAATCAGAGTTTTCAAAGGATCTTCATCACAATTCAAAACCAAGAAATCTTATTCAATCAAGTAACTCAGCAACTTAGGATTCAATGGATCAAAACTGGTTTTTCAAGATAAGCAAATGAAACAAAAAATAATTAATATGAGAATAATAGATTCAGAAACAACACATAAGCAATTTATATTGGTTCACTTCAAACACTATGAAGCTACATCCAGTTTCTTCCACTTAACACTAGAGTGAAGTTCCACTATTTAATATTTGCTCATACAAGCAATTACACAACCTCTCTTTATCAACCCTAGATAAAGTTCAGAAATCTAAAACCCTATTAGATCCTTAGAGGCAAATCCACTGAGAACACTACTCAGTAGAATCCCTAGAGAAACCCTATCTCTAGTTACATGTAAGAACTCAATTACAATAGCAATTTACAAAAAAAAAAAATACAAAACGAAAATTACAATCAGATTAAGGAGAGAAACAACCTGATGATCCAAGGTATGTAATGCAAATGAATTTACCAGAATAGGTTGAATCTTTAAAACACAAGAAACATAGCTTTCCTTAATCTTGAAATGGTTGCATGCTTCAAGAATGACTTATTTTCACATGATTAATGCAACATGAAGCATGACTGAATCAAACCCTCAGAAAAGAATTTAGAAAGCTCAGAAGACTGTTTTTAGCTCAGAAATTTCGAATGGGTATTATTCCACAAAGTTACAAAAACAGCTGAGCAAGGTTTTTATTTATAACAGAAGTTTTTAACCGTCAGTAATTGATTAAAATGCACTAATAATCGATTAAAATGCTTTGGTAATCGATTACAGAACATGGTAATCGATTAAACCAGTTCTAGTATCTTTTTCAAAAGGCTTAGGTAATCGATTACGAATCCTGGTAATCGATTAAGACAGTGCAGCATAGTTTTGTCACAACAAGGTGTAATCGATTACAAACTTGAGTAATCGATTATGGCAGTTCAATGCTAAAAACATATATAAGCATGTAATCGATTACGACCTTAATATAATCGATTAAACCAGTTCAACTATGCAGTTCATTTAAAACATAGGTCAAATAATCGATTAATTCGACATGGTAATCGATTAAAGTGTTCCTGAAATGTTTTCCAGAGTTAACGAAGAACAGAATAATCGATTATACTCTAACTGTAATCGATTATTACAGTAGAAAACACTTTTTCATAAAACCTTTGAATTATTTAAAGCTTTTAGTTGATTTGATAATGCTTTGTGATTTTTGTTGACTTAATTAGATGATTATGCAATGAATGAATGCCATGCACTTGGATCACCATAATTGCTTTTCTCTTACACAATTTTAATCCTAAAATTTTCTTCAAGTTGTCCTTTGCATGTTGAAAGCTCAAAACCAAATCTTGAGTGATTTTCTTCATTTTCCTGAAGCAGCTCCCCCTAAATCCAACAAGAACATAAAGCAATGTGGGCTACTAAATTTTTTAACTTTGAACTTTCTAAAGCTAATGATAAAAGATTATTGCAATTAAATGAGCTTGATGAGTTCATGTTGAATGCTTATGAGAATGCTAGACTGTACAAGGAAGAGACAAAGAAGTGGCATGACAACAAGATCCACCCGAAAGAATTCGAGCCCGGATAACAGATATTACTTTATAATTCTTGTTTGAGATTGTTTCCAGGAAACCTGAAGTCTCGTTGGTCCAGTTCATTCATTGTTCGTGAAGTTTATCCATATGGAACGATAGGAATTTCTCCACTGGATAGTTATCGATCTTTCAAGGTAAATGGATGTCGATTGAAGCTCTATTATGGAGGAAAAGTAGAAATAAACACTGTTTCTATTCCATTGAATTCACCTAAGAATTAAAAGGTTGGATGCGTCAAGCTAAATGACATTAAACAAGAGCTACTTGGAAGGAAATCCAAGGTTTTTATGTTTTATGTTGTGTGTTTTGATTTTGTTCAATTAATTATTATTATAATTTTGTTTGAAGTTTAAAATTTGATGGTTTTAAGCATGTCTCTTTTAAATTGTTTTGGTTTTAAGGGTTTTGAGTTCATTACTTAGAAAACGCTGGTGTGTAACTCCACGCGACTCGCATGGAGTCTGGCGCCACTCGCGCCAGTATGCAAAGAAGGGGGTTTGGCTTCTGTAGGTTCACGCAAACCGTGTGAACCTGCCGCTACCCACACCACAGTTTCTGGAACTTGGCACGACTCGCGTGAGTGTTGGCGCGAGACGCGTGAGGACTCGAGGGCAGTTTTAAATTTTATAAATCTGAAACCCTATTTTAGTGAGCCTTTCCTTTGTCCATCAGTAGCCACGACCCTTGGCACACCATTCCTAAACGTTGCAAGATAGTAACTGCTATTAACTTCCTTATTTCAGTTATTATTTGCCATAACTTCCCATAACTTCTTTTATTTTTCAAAGTCTATAAATACATTGCTTATTGTGCCTAGTATCCATTACATTTCATGAGATTTTTGAGTAGCAATTGAAGTTCCACATTGCTTATCTTGTTCAAGTTCTTCTTTGTGGTTTTGTTCAAGTTTTTAGATTTCTTCCAAATGGCCAAAGACAAGGTACGTGATTCTTTTGTTTAATCTTTGTATTTTAGATGTACTTTAAGGATTAGAATAGAAGCATGTGGTTAGGATTTATATTGAGACTGATTTATAGAAGTTAAGGCAAGAACGTGATGAACATTCATGAGTATCCAGGTTTTGCAGCCCACGTGATTCGCGTGAGGACTGATGCCATTCGCGCCACCTGGTATTTATCAGTGCCTGTGTTATGCAGCCCACCCGACTCGTGCGAGGACTGGCGCCAGCTGCATATCCATGGATTGTTATTTTTATAATATAATGGCTAGGGGATTGCTTAATTCTTTGATGATTACTCTAATTTATGCATGAATTGGAATAGCATGAGAAGCATGTTTAGGCATGAAGAATTTGTGAGTCAATTGATTGAATGCTATTTATTTTTAAATGAGTAGATTAGAGTTGTGTCTAAGACTTAAAACAATTGTAATTTAAAACCTAAGTGGGAAATAATATTTGGGAATGGTAGTTAATTATTTTTAGGATTTTGTTTTCTTTAGAGTTAAGGATTTTTATTTCCCAATTGCAATGATAAGATGATGCTTCGTATACCTTCTGAATTCATAATTGATTCATATAGAACTAAATAAATCTGGGAATTATTGGGAAGGATTTATTTGGAGATTAATTGTCAAATGCTTGTTCAATTTATACATGTTGATTCTATATGATGTTAGTTTCTGTTGTTAACTTGAAATAAAGAAATGTTTGAGATATGATTGCAAGCAATCTGGGAATTCATTGCATGTATGTATGAAATTTTCTGAGTTTCAGGGTAAGCAAGTAGAGAAAGAAAAGAGGAAGGGTGCTGCATCTGGTAGCAAAAGAGCAAGGACCACTGACTTTGATGAGAATAGATTCAGAACTATGGAATGTTAGCAGAGGTACGAGAACTGGTATGCTCCGAAGAAGATCATTCTGGAGAAGATGATAGACTGGGAATCTCTTCCTGAGGATTCACCAATTTTGGCTGTAATCAACAGGAGAGATTGGAAGACTTTGGTTAGTTTTCCTGAACCAAGTTCCAGTGCTATTTTAAAGGAGTTCTTGGCCAACGTTAACAGAGAAAATGTAGAGAAGGACAAAGTCAGTTGGGTTAGAGGAGTAGAGGTTCCATTTAATCATGAGACTATTGAGGAATTTCTAGACACTGCATATTATCGATTTCAATCTTGTGCCTTTAGAAAAAATTTCTATAAGATGCAGCCTATCAACAGTAAAAAATGTCTTTAGAGATGATATACCTCAGATTGCAAATGAGATTAGAAGAGGCATTACAGGGCTGTATACTGCATGGAAGGCCAAGTCTGGAATGGATTATGTGCCTGAGAAGTTAAAGAAGCAAGACTTGACTAGGGAGGCAGAATTTTGGCACCAGTTCAACAATCACACCGTTATTACATCTACTAATCTCACTGATGTGAATGTTGAGAGGGCAATCCTTCTATATGTGCTGCTAGGCGATGACAATTTGGATATTGCTAGTATCCTATCTGATAGGATATTGCACATGATACATGATGGTAGCAGTAAGTCCCTCCTTACTCATTCTTCACTGATTTCTCATCTTTGTAGGAAAGCAGGTTTGGAGATTCTTGATGAGGAACCCATGGATGTCAAAATTGCATCCGTCATGACACACAAGACATATTTGGCTGCAGTAGAGACTCAGTGGCAGGAGTAGTTGATTAGAGCCTCTAAATTATCACCTGAGGAGATTGCTGAGAGGAGTCCTCGTGCGGACATTCCTCAACCTGAAGTTAGAGCACCGCCACCACCACGAGCATCTTCTTCTACTACTACTGGAGGCCCACGTCATGAACTGATTTATGAAGATTCTCAAAGTTACCTGCAAATCCAGTCTGAATTGAGGTTTCAAAATAGACTGTTGGAGCATCAGAACAAGATGATGGAAGACTTGTTCAGACACTTTTCCATTAATTTCACGCCCTACCAGCCACAAGATTTAGCAATACCACGAGTTTCTCCTGAGCCTTCATAGCCATCAGTTGCTGCTAATGATACTATGGAGGATTAGGAGTAACATTGCAGTTCCATGGACAATATTTTATTTGCTTTATGTTTTTATGTTTATGGTTCAGTACTTTACTTTATTTTCAATGTGTTTGGAACAATTTGGTTTGAGTTTAAATAATTTATAATTTGGACATGGTTGAATTTGATTAATTTAGTTCTAAATAAATAATTATGTTGGATGGATGTTATGCATAAAGATGATTTTTTTTTTAAATAATGTAGTTATGTGTTTTCCCTTGAATAGAAAATTAATTGTTGGGGACAACAATATTTAAAATCTGGGAATGGGGAACGCATATTTTGCGTTATTTTGAAAAAAAAATCATAATTGAAAAACAAAGGATATCTGACAAAATTTAGATAACTTAGATGATTGAGAGACTAAATTTTTTAGATTGCATAGAATTAATTAGAAATTATTTCATAAATTGAAATAGGAAATTAGAATTAATTAGAGATTAATAAGAAAAGAAATTTTGATGAGATATGTTAGAGATTAAGTTTAGAAATTAGTTAGGTGTTCTTTTTAGAAGTAGAATAAAATGTTAGAGCTGTGAATAAATTTCAGATTATTGAATTGCCAATACAGTGATAAAGTGGATTTAATGATGATTGTTTTGGAATTATGTAGGAGACAGGTAGAGTATAGAATTGCATATTACTTGATTACAACTATGTTAGTGTTTGTGATTGAACTGATGGTGTGGAAAGAATAGATACTTGATAGGAAATCAAATGCACTTAGCTTGATACCATAACTTGTGGTGAGGATTGAGCCTATACAGTATATTTTCTTTTCAGAGTGACCTCACTGTGAATAATACTCTAGAATTTGATTTGTTTCTCTATAATATGTGCATGGTTGAAATGATAAAGGCATGTTCTTTCTTTTAAACTAGGGCCAAATAACCTTACCTTAATGATTTTCCATTGTTAGCCATTTTGAGCCTAAACCTTTCTTTTCATTCATCTGACAATAAACCTGTTATCCATGACTACCTTAATTGAGATTGGAGGAAAGGAGAATTAAAATCAAGGTTACTAGATGTTGAAAATAGGAAGAAGATGTCTAGAGAAAGAAGAAAGATGTTACCCAAGAAGATAGACCAGCTGGGAAATAACAAGTCTGAAATACCAGTTGGGGAATCTAAATTTCCCCTATTCTATTTTATTATATTTGTTTTAGTCAGATATATATATATATATATATATATATATATATTATAAAAAATAAAAAAAAATAAAAAAAGGGGAAACCAAGGAAACAAAGAAGGGGCATCAGAGTAAGAGTAGTAGAGTGGTTAAGTAGACTTGATTAATTCTAATAGAAACCAATCTCAACTTAGCCACTATCCAAACTATCCTACCTTAAGCCAGGCCAAGTTATAACCTTGTAAAGACCTTTGGATTGACTATGCATGTGTTTATGTTTCTTATTTTTCAGTAACTTGAGAATATAATCAAGCCTATGGTAGTATTATAGCTTTAGAGGAATTGAGAGATTATATTCTACCCTAAACACTTGAGTGATGAGTGAATTATATCTCTTGGTAAGGGGTATCCAAGTTATGATTCTATATTGATGGACTTTAAAAGTATTTTCGTTTTTTTCACATGGAATTCAATTACATTTACCAAAGTAGTTCTAAGGTTGTGTATGTGATGATATGCTTGACTGTTGAATATGGTTTCCACTACAATTAAGTTTTATTTTATTTTATTGCTAGTTACAGCAATATCTAAATCTGGGAATTATTTGATATGCTGTTAGCATATATAGTTTTTAGGTTAATTTTATTAGGAAAGTAGGAAGAATATATTAAATAAATGCTAGAATAAGTATAAAATTCATTATTTTTATGTTTATCATTGATTTTATGCTATTTTGATGTTTAGGACCAAGAAAAGCAAGAAAAGAAGCAAAATAAAGAGCCAACTGAATCTGAGATCTCACGCTAACCGCGCCAAGACCACACTAATCGGGCCAGAATTACTGGAGGTTCACGCTAGCCGCGCCAAGCTCGCGCTAGTTGCGCCAGCAATATTGGAGGCTCGCGCCAGTCGCGCCAGAACTAGCGCCAGTCGCGCGGACATCACGGGATTTCTGAATTAGCTTAAAGATAACATAAAAGTGATGGGTTTTTAGGGTTTTAGGACCTAGGTATAAATAGAGCATTAGTAGGACAAATTAGAGGATCAATAGACAGTTTAGAGCAGAGGAAAAGAGGCAAGAGCAAAGGAAGAAAACATCAAGGCTAAGGAGCAAGAGGAACAAGAAGGAGGCAATATTGAAGGGTTTGTGGCTCTTCATACCTTAGTTTCTTTCTCTTCTTCCTTCTTTACATTGTATTAAGCCAGACATAATCATGTCTGGCTAATTCCTTTGTAATTATGGTTTAGCCAAAAGCCAATGTGAACTCTGTGTTTATTGAATTGATTTTAATAAAGTTTCTTATAATCGTTTTACTCTACTTTATTCTTCCATTATTATATCTAATAGAATTGATCAATCTATTAGGTTACTTAGAGCTATAATTCACAATAGGAATATTGGGGTTTTAGTTTCTGAAAGTGGTAGAGTGATAGTTGCGATATTACCTAGGGATACGGATAGAGAACTGCAAATTTATTATTATGCTAGCTTCAAGCTTAATCTAAAGGGAACTACTAAGGAATTAAGGTTCTTAAATTAGGTTGAAGGGTTAAATGACCGAGGAATCAGGGTTTAACTATATTAATACAGCATATTATCTGAATAATTATATTAAATGCAATTAAATATCAATTCAATTAAATAAGAGGGAACAAAGGTGATTGTGCTTAACCATAATTATTCTTAATTCTTGCGTAACATTCAATTTACATTGTTTTAAGCATTCTTTTATTTACTTCAATTAACCCAACCACAATCAAATTCTCTCAACATTATTATTCCTTTTTCAATATTAAGGATCATAAATTACAATTAACTTTAGTACATCAATCCTCGTGGGAACGATATCTTACTTATCATTTTATTACTTGAACGAGTGGTGCACTTGCCGTGTCGCAACAGTTATTACTAATGTTTTTCCCCATGGTGCAGTTGAGATTAAAAATGAAATTACCGGCAAAGTCTTCAAGGTCAATGGTCACTAACTCAAAGTATTTCATGAGAGCCCTCAAGTGGAGGAGGAGCTTGTGGCGAACATCTCTTTGGTCTTTCCAATTTTGTGTGATGAAGCATCTTGAATGACATTTCGGGAGTTTCCTTTTCCCTTCTTTTATTTGTTGTCTCTTTGTTTGCATTTCTTTGCATGCTTACATTGAGGACAATGTGCATTTCAAGTGTGGGGTGAAGGATTCCAAAATCTGTTTTCTGGTTATATTGTATGTTTTCTATTTTCTGCTTACGTTTTTGTTTATACATTCTATTTTCTGTTTATCTGTCTATTTTAGTTTTTGAGTCTGTATGTTTCTGTTTTCTGTCTGTTTATGTTGTTGTTTCTATTTTTGTTGTTGTTTTTATTGAATTTAGGCACTTTTTCATGTTTTTCATAGGATTTCTAACTTGCATAAATTGTGAGAAATGTTAAGAATTTGGTTGGATTGAGAGGTTTCATGCTAGATGTGAATCATTGTTGCAATTGTTGAAGTGATAAGTAGATTTGAGGAATAGAATTTAAGATGAATCATGTGTGATAGAATTATGCCTTGTGAGTTTTTGAGCTTTTGTGGATATGTTCTTTCATGTGTGAATTCACCCTTGTGCTAGATTACTCTATGTTTTGCCTTGCTTCTTTTGACATTCCTTGTTGCACATGCTTTGATTAAGATGATTTAGGCCTTCTTTCTTTTAGCCACTAGCCAAATAAACCTATCCTTGTGTTGATATCCATTGTCACCCCTTTTTGAGCCTTTAGCCTTTTCTTTCTTGCATAGCTCATTGCAAACTAAAAAAATGGAAAACCATGTTATCCTAGCTTTAGGGAGGAAAGGGGCTTTGGAATTGTTTTGGGAGTAGGTTTCAAACAAGTGTGGGGTATTTTTATTTGCTTTTGTTTTGATTTGAAAAAAAATGATGATGAGAAAAGAATAGAAAATAAAGAAATAGTTTACAAAGCAAACGTTCAAAGAGAAAAAAAATGCATAAACAAGGAAAAAGAAAAGCAAAGAAAAAGAAAAAGAAAAAGAAAATGCAATAAAAGTTGTTATGGTTGATTTCCATCCTTGTAAATTCCTTTAAATCGCATTTCTTTGTTTCTACCCCTCTTTTAACTTGTTGGCTTGCTCCCATTGCCCCTCTTTTCTCTTAGTTTTAGCCAAAATATCATTTTCTTATCCACCTTTACCTAAGCCATTCATTACAAGCCTATAAAGTCCTTTTGATCTTTTGATGAATGTGTATTTCAAGTTGAATGAATTAGAGTCTTGTCAATACTTAGATGTGCTAGTTGCATGTGGTGTTTGAGTGTAAACACAAAGCCATACACATTATATGAGGTTGAGTGTTGCCCTTTGAGAGATTTCTATCACCTTGGTACATTCTTAATTCTACACTTGACTACTTTCTCACTTTGCACTTTATGATCATGTTTTCATGGATTGTTTGTTACCATAATATGATTCTTCCGTCTTTCATCTTTCTCACTTTTGTGCATTGTTATGATTCATTGAAATATATGTGTGCCTTGTTCATCCTTTTCTTTTAAATTTTTGATTTACTTTAGTTTGAATTTTTCTCTTAGTCTTTCTTTTAATTTTGCCCAGGAGTGCAAATGTTTAAGTGTGGGGTATTTTGATGGAGTACCTTTAGTTAAATATTTTTCTATCATTCTTAGCTTATTTTACTTCTCTTGGACTTTTATTTTCCCATTCTAATTCAGTTTTTGTCTTAGGCAAGCTAGTGGGCTTAATTGCTAATTGTTGCGTATTTTTGGATTTTATGCTCACTTGACGTATCTTCCTTGTACAGGACCTACAAAGCTTTACAAAACTCCAAATTGAGCGTTCTTGTAGTCCTTGGAAAGATAACGGAAAGATCTACAAGTTTTCCAGAAATAAGACGAGGCCAATTCTGCCATTTGGAGGGTTATTTTAGGCTTTGAAGTCAGAACCACTGCACTTGTATTTTTGGGCTGCGAGTTGGACTTTTATTGGTGTAAATATCATAAATAATTAGAATTGATGGGTTGTCATGGCCCATTCTTTTCTTCAGACTTAGTCACTATATATTAGTGACATTAGGAGGAATTGTAACATTACACTTTCATTTTTACAAAAACAGTTTTACATTTCTCTTTTTAAGTTTATAGAATCAAAACCCTTTCTCTTATTTTCTCTCAACTGTTCTTCCTTGTTCTTCATTTTCGTTTTCCATTCTTCCATTTTCGTGCACTTATTTCATGGGGCTTTCATTGACGATGATCATGGAAGGCTAAAGAATCAATCAATCCAAGGATCCAACCCAAGCAAGAGAAGAATTTGAGTTCTGGTTTAGTATTTCAAATTCTGTGTGAATGTTCACTTTCTTCTTCAATTGCTATTCTGGTTTTCATGATTATGAATGCGTTTAGGATTGAAAGCGGATTAGGTTATGGATTCATTTCCTAATTTCAAATATAAATCATAGATTAATTGGATGATATTTCAATTAGGGTTGTGGTTTCAATTAATTTATGGGTTAATTCGATTGAACTGCTTCTAATGAAATTGAATGAACCTTCACAATAGGATAAATTTCTGAGAACGATGATGATTTGAATAGCTTGGTTTGGTGAATTGGATTGATGCTCTTTAATCTGTTTTACATTACTTGTTATCAATTATGTTAGTTTCTGCATTGATCTTTAATTGTAGTTTGTGTTTTTGCAATTTTCATTTAGCGCATGCAAACTGTTCGACGAAAATCCCCCTTTATTTATTAGTGAATTGAAGTTGGAACCATATTGATAGTGTCTCTGAGTCGACCTAGGTTAATCCTGTGCTACAGAATTAGCTTAGTTTAATTGTTTTGAAGCCACACGACAAACGCTTATCAGTGAGCAGACAGACAGCAGTAGGTGACCGAGAAGATGATCCCTTTTTGGTTGGAGCCGTCGAGTTGCCCGGATGACAATGGATCGAACCCCGGCTATGAACTATGTTTTTTTGAGAGAATTTACCTTTCGTTGTGTAATTTCTTGTTTCTTTTGAATAGCTTATACATTTTGGATATGGTCAATTGTACCTACAACTAAAATACGTTTTGTATATATATATATATATATTTGAGATGTTTTGTACATATCTTATTTATGTGTTTACTTTATGATGATGGTCATTGTGTGCTCGCGGAAAATTTACTACTGTTTTCATAATCAAAAGAAAAACTAAAGGGGTTTTTATCTAAAACATGTTAATGGGGTGATTAAGAGACAGGGATACAGTAGCGACGAGGCGGGTCGCTACAATGACTCCTTAGTACCTGCGTTTTTAGCCCACTGAAACCCACAGGTACGAGTGTGCCTTCATTCTATTTCCATCCATGCAAATGAAGTATGAAACATGGGCATCATCAATGCATGACCCAGCTAGGAACAAATCCTTCCTCGCAAGGATAACTCATCATGCACCCCCATGTACATACATAACACACCAATGTGGGCTCACCGATGCACTGACCGTGGCTAGGAATAAATCCATCCTCGCAAGGGTAACCAATCAGTCATTGCATCCCACGTGTACATACACAGCCTACAACCATGGGTACCATCAATGTATGACCTGGCTAGGAACAAATCCTTCCTCGCAAGGGCAACCCGTCATACACCCCCCATAGGTATCCATGTATATCCACACACAATGACATTGTTCACATCAACATTATCTCTCATCAATGTCATTATCAACCTCAACATCACATCATCATGCATATCAATATTATCTCATTTCAACATCATCAACCACGTCAACATTATCTCATTTGAACATCATCAACTACATCAATGGCATCTCAATTTCAATATCATCAACAACATCACAAGCAATCACATTTCACATCTATACATAATACATATGCCTAAGATTCACATTCCCCAGGTTTTCAAACAATCCAAATTTCATACATTCACAATTCATCATATCACAAGACTGATATTTTTAGGAAAATTCTAAATTAAAGAGAAGGACTACAATATATAAAACATGCTTTTATGCCCATTTTAAAAATTTAATAAAGAATTAAATAGGAAAACATATTATAAAATTTTGGGCAGAGTCTCCTCTGTAATTAAGACTTTTCCCAAAAATCCAATCATTACAACAACAATATTATTCACAGTTTATCCATCAACAAGCCAATTCATCGCATCCCATTAGTTAAAAACACAATTTTCTTGAAAACGAGCACACATAGGAACACACACACATCAATCATAAATACATCACATCCCATTAGTTAAAAACGTGATTTTTCTTGAAAACCAGAACACAGCAAGGAAAGGCAGATATCCTCATAGTTGGACTCCCTGGCCCCCAACTATGGTATCTAAACTATTACTAGACTCCCCTTACCTAACTAGGAGTTCTCCTGTTAAAACCTCACAGTGTTATTTTGGAGATCCTTCAATACATGTGTTTTCGTCCAAACCCAGAGCTCTATATACCAAATCGAAGATAATTTAATATAGATTTACAAGGTAAGATAAATATTAACATTTGGGGTCAAATACCCACTCAAATCAGAAAGGGGCTAAAAGGGTGTTTTGGGAGTTCACATCAAAAGACATCATTTTAAAATTCCAATCACACCAATGTGATCGGGGTTCAACAAGGATCATAGAAATGACATCAATTTCATAAAAAAGAGACTTTTACAACCTCTCATTTTCAAAGAGTTTTTCAAACGGAGTGTAAAACTCCCAACAACGGTACCCAAAACACAAGAGACACTGATAGAAGCTTAAATTAGCTAGGAGAAAACAAAAGAAACTAAGATTACCTCAAGGAAACCAAGAAAGGAGGGTTGGAGGATCCATTCTATACCAAAAATTCGAGAAGAGTTTCGAAGATTCTGCTATGGTTAAAGGGTTCCTCTCCGTGCTGTGGTCTCATGGTAAGAGATCGCGGTCCGTGGTGGTCCCCGGTGGTCTTGGGTGGTGGAGGATGGTGGTGGGAGGTTGGGGGCTACTTAGATGAAGAATAAGACCAGATTTTTGTGCTTCTTGACCTTGCTGGATATTTAACACCGCCTTGACTCGCCCAGGCGATCAAAAATCCCTTCAAAATTCGTTTGGGCGAGCTGACCCAATTTTAGGTCTGATTGGCTCTAGGCGAAGTGGGAGATTGTTAGTATATGGATATCCTAGAGACAATCTTTTCATTAGATTAGGACGTACATGTACTTTTCATATTGTCATGAATAAATTATAAGCGCTATTTATCTTGTTTCATATTCTGTCTCGATATCATTATTAATATATGAGTAACTGGATAAAACCCTTGGAATAGAATAGGTATCTCTTGAGTATCAGTGATGAGATCACGATCATGAGGATTCAAGGATACCAGATGTCTACTCCTAAATTTTAAGTTCCTAGTCTAGAGACACTGAGAATGGGGATCAATGATCTCGGATAAGAATAGCACGACTTATCTACTTGTATGCAGATACAAGGTAAAGACCTCATGAGCTACAGACATGGAGATGTCTTAGCTAAAGTCGTGGGTGGACCTATAAGGGTATAGCTCGCACTGAACAGACCTATAAAGAGACTCTATGAGGAAATCTCACAGATAGTATCATTAGAGTAGTCTCTTATTATTTGGGTGTGTCTAGAAGACATGCTTTGATTGTATACCTCGTCTGCCTAAAACATGGAGACACATAGGTATACCTTTGGGCATGTCCTGAAAGAACACGAGTCTAGGGTGACTATGAAACGACCGCTTCTACTTCGCTTTAAATCGTATTTATTAAATATTTTTTTTTTCAAGAAAAAAAATGAAGGTTCAAATAAAGTCCTTGTTAATTTTAAAAAAAAATGTAAAAGAAAAACATAAAAAAGTATTTGAAAATAATTTATCAATAGAAATGTTAACGCGTTATTCAATAACGTAGTTTAATTGATTTACATATACTTGCCATACAAACCATTATTACCAGTTTATAGCTTGACGTCTAAACAGTCCAAACAGTCCATACAGTCCATACAGTCCATAATACAGAGCATAGTAGAAAACATGTAAACAGAGAATTTTCACAACAGTCTTCACCAAAGCTTCTTGTACAACTTCCATTTCACTGTTCCTCTGCTCGCCCAAATAATTGGGGTCATCACAGGTGTCAACCACAAGACACAAAATAGGGTAAGTCATGATAAACAAAATTTAAATACAACCAAAATATTAGATAGAAAAAATTTGACTTACGTTCTATTTAAATAAAATACAGAAAACATATTAAAATCGTTATTAATATATATATATTTTTTTTTTCACCCATAAATTAAATAATTTATTTTCCATTCATAACACATAAAAATGCATGCTCATCTTTATTATATGATGCATGACTGAGATCTCAGCAACATCTAAATAATTGTGGCCACTGTCAGATAACCCCACCCTCACCTTAGTGGAACGAACTTATCCATCCGGTCAGGGTAGCTCAGTGGCGCGTAGGATTATCACTCCCATCCATGTGATCATCATGGTGGTGTGGTCCTCACTGCGTCTACCCCCTAGTTATATGGACTCAGTTTAGTTATCTGACACTCCTCTTCACGAGATCTAACAATCTCATCATCATCATCATCTCATACCCCACTGGGTATATGCACATGAAATGCATAACTGGTTCATTTTATCTCTTTATTATTTCATTTTCGTCACTTCTTCACATCACAGAGTCATTTTCACAGGGCCTTCATCCCAGACTCATCACAAATCATCATCACAAATTCTCATCACAGATAATGATTTTTAACACACCAAATGTATAATTGTTCACAATTCTCATGTTCAAATTTTATAACATCAACATTAATATATCTTCTTAATTACGTTAAAATAGCTATAACAACAACAATAGAATGAAATAAATCAAAATAAATCAAATAATATCAAAATTATTTCTTAAGAGATAATAACAAAAGAAATAGGTAGAACGTAAGTAAGGTTCATTTCCAAATAAAGTAACTTAAGGAACATGAAATATAGATTATCTATGATTTATTAAACCTTAGTCAAAAGACTATCTAATATAATTCATTTAGAAGAATAGGTGAACAACATAACACATGGTTAATCAAAGATATAAGCAACAAAGTATCTATTCATAGATTTCAAGAATTGTTACTAAATAAAATTAGTATCAACTAACCAAAATAATTTCCAAAACATAAATCTAAAATTATTAAGCATCAATTAGTAAGTTAGATTCAATTTATCTCTTCATACTCCTCTTAAATTTCTATCTCTCTTTAATTTATCCACTTAATTCTTTACTGAATTAAATAGTACTCATAAATATAGACAGGTATTTAAATTTTATTCATCAAAACCTCCCTATACCTCAAATGCTTTCCACAAATTGCACAACCTACTCCTTTGGTCCAAGCTTCACGTGGCCTTGCTTCTTTCTCCTTGGGAGAATGTTGTGAAAATGATAGCTTAAGAGAGGCAAGTGTACGGTTGTGGTGTGTGTGTGTGGAAACTTAAAGGTTTGAAAGCAACATGCAAAGGTGAAGAAAAAAAACTGCACGGTTGGTTTCTTTAGTGGCTGTCCCAAAATTTACCTTCCTTTCCTTATATAGCTTGATCCCATAATTGCATTAATTCTATTGGTTGAAAGCTTGACTTCTTGGCCCAAAAAAATCTGCACGGTTACTAAAGATAAAGCCAAGTAGATTTTTCTACTTCCTTTGATAGAATATGCTTTTGCATTTAATGCATTGATTCCTTTGGTCTCCTTACTTTCCATATGCTTGTTTTTAATTGGTTAATCAATGTTATCATTTGCTTTGGCCCCTCCCTTCAATTCTGGTTTGCCTTTCACGTGTGATAGCATGATGCAAGGCTTTGTAATATTTTTCATTCCTTCTTGGCCTCATTAACCGTAGCTAGCTAAGTCCACAAGGTTATATGTAATGCTTTTCTTTTTCTGCTTTGTTCGTAAATTTATTTGCACAGCTAGAGACATTATTTCTAAGATCCCAACGGTCAAAAGTTAGATATGTAAGTTAGGAGTATACCATTAAAATTTCAAGACGATCCAACGGTGAACGACTTCAGAATGAGTAGTTTACTAATACGGGTTTTGGAAAAAAAACAATATTCTTATCCTTGCACATGGCTTCATTAATTAGTTCTTATCTTTTCTTAACCAATCTTGACTTTATAATATTTTTCTTTAAATTCTTGAAATAATAAAATCCTATATTCTTATTGGTTTATTTAAATCTTTTTAGCCTAAAATTATTTCCATCCTTCTCACACAATTTCTCATAATTTAGATAGCTTGAATTAATATATATATATATATATATATTTAAATTCTAACAATCTTACTAAATGGTGATTTTAATTTGCTAAAAAATTAGAATAGCTTAAATGGAATTTTATTTCAAAATGTGTATTAAGTGCTAAAAATCCTTCTAGATAGGGAAGTATAATTTTCTAATCATCCTTAAATATCTCCTTAAATCCATATTCAATAAATAAAATATTGGGGTGTTACAGACTAGCTGAAGGAATTCGTCAAATCTCTGTGAGAGATTAGGTTATCTGTAAACCGGAGAAATTGGGATGACATTTACGGGACTCGGGAATCTATGCATAGTAAAAGAAATCATGAGATGATTTTCCTTTAGAGTCAGTAAAATTGGAAACTCCCTATTTTGTATTAAAGCTTACCCTAGACTGCAAGGGCTGATACGTTTCCTTACCCTAGGTTTTATGGGAAGGTAACTGAGATGAAAGGAAATACATACGGAAACCAAATAGATTTAATAGGATGATCTTGTCATTTACCTAACTAGTTCTAGGGCAACAAAGCATTGCTAGTGCTCTGTGTTGTCATTAAATGGGTAGTGGCCTTGTTGGGCCCAAACTCATTTATGTCAGTAGCTATGTTGGGCCTAATGGGTCACACACTAACACTTTATTGTCATGACATTATAGCATTAAAGGTTTTGGGCCTAATAATGGTTGTCGGCCCAAGAAAGAGTTTGGATACTTATCTTAAAGAGAGAGGGGCGCATGAATGGAGTTAATGGGCTTGGATAGTCCAAGACATTATTAATTAATTTAAATAGTTAAATTAATTATCTAATATTTAAATTTTGAATTTAAATATTTGAATTTAAATATGAATTAACTATAATAGTTAGTTTCATATGAAAAGGAGAAGATAAGAGCTAGATTTGAATTTGAATTCAACTAGAATCTTATCATGATCATGTCCTAGATTTTAGGAAAAAGTTTGAGGGCTAATTATAGGCATATACACGGCTGATATATGATTACTAACAATCTCCCACTTGGCCTAGAGCCAATCAGACCTAAGTCATAAACCCAAAGCCTCATAATGACTATCATGTTTTCTCTGAGAAACAGCCTTTGTCAGAGAGTTAACTAGGTTACCATCCGTGGGAATATAATCCATCTTTACATCCATCCTATCAATGATCTCTCTAATCAGGTGATATCTGCGGAGCACGTGCTTAGATCTTTGATGAGACCTAGGTTCCTTTGACTGCGCAATGGCCCCAGTGTTGTCACAATACAACTGTATGGGCTCATCCATGCTTGGAACCACCCGTAGTTCAGATATGAACTTCGTGATCCAGACGGCTTCCTTGGCTGCTTCTGAAGCGGCTATGTACTCAGCTTCTGTCGTAGAATCTATTGTAGTCTCCTGCTTAGAACTCTTCCAAGATACTGCTCCACCATTTAAGGTGAATACGAACCCTGACTATGACTTGCAGTCATCTTTGTCACTCTGAAAGCTGGCGTCAGTGAATCCTTTCACTGAAAGCTCATCTACCCCACCATAGACCAGAAACGCATCCTTAGTTCTTCTCAAGTACTTTAGGATGGTCTTGACTGCTGTCTAGTGACCCTCTCCAGGGTCTGCCTGGTATCTGCTAGTACTCCTCAAAGCATATGAGACATATGGTCTTGTACATATCATGGCATACTGTTAGATTCAAGTGCATGAAGACAAGAAGTGTTTTGATATTTGATTCATGCCCAATCAATTGAAGATGGCATTTGTAATTTTCATTTTTGTTGTTAGCTTGATTCATTGAAGGAAAGATCCAATAATCCTTTGCAGCTATTAAATAAAATCAACACACATGCATTCATACTTAGGATTAGAATCACTTAAGTATATACATTCATATAGAAATGCATTGATAAGCTTGAAACATGCATAAAATGCTTTATCACTGGAATAATCGATTACATAGGTAAATAATCGATTACATAAGCATTCTGCATAATCCTGTGTAGTATATAAGGTGATTTAATCGATTACCAATTAATCGTAATCGATTAAATATGCTAGAAGCAAAAATAAGACTCACTGGAATAATCGATTACATAAGGATATAATCGATTACATAAGCCTTCTGCATGATTCTGTTTAGTTTTGGAAGTGATTTAATCGATTACCAATTAATCGTAATCGATTAAATATGCTAGAGGCAAAAATGGAACCCACTGGAATAATCGATTAAAAGTTAATATAATCGATTACTTTGATCATGCATGTTTTCCAGAATTGCTATGAACACTTTAATCGATTAAATGGTCGAATTAATCAATTACCTGAGTTAAATTAATCGATTACATTGTCGAAATAATCGATTACAGACTGTTAAATCTGTTTTTTTATAAATAGACATGCATTGACTCACAAACTCAGAGTTTCATATTTCGAGAGCTTTCATTACAAAAGTGTATTAACATTCTCTGAGTGCTCAAAAGTGAAGAAAGAGTCTTTTTCATTTGGGTTGTTCATATATGTGAGAATCATGAAGCTTGTGTAAAAGAAGGGGCTGCCTAGTGATCATTCATGCATTAATCTGTAGCAAGATCATTCAAGATTGCATTTTATTCATCTACACAGGTTTTAAATTTCGTGTAATCCCTTTTCTGCTGCAAAAGGATTAAGGTGACATCTTTCTTGAATCTCTAGTTCTATTATTTGTGAGATTTCATTTGTTTTCTTAGTTTGATTTGAATCTTTCCATGTAACAGTTTGGAATTCTTTAAAGCATAACTAGATAGGGTTTCTAGTGGGGAGAACTGAGTGGTGTGCTCGGGTTCTAAGTCTTTAGATAAATCTTGGGGTTAGATTTAGAATTTTACCTAGGGTGGGTAGAAGAGACTTATTTGATTGCTTGTAAAGAATTGAAAATTGTTAGTGGAACTCTAATCTGGTTTGGATTAGAAGACAACTGGATGTAGCCTCAAGTGGTTAGAGGTGAACCAGTATAAATTTGTGTGTAATTGTGTTTTGATTTACATTACATTCAATTGCTTGTGGTATTGGTTTGTGAATCAATTCAGACTTTGTTTCAGCACAAGAGTTAAGTGATTGGAAAAGAGAAATTTGCTTATTAAAAATGTTTTGATTAAAGATACGATCCAAAGTATTTCTTCCGCTGAGTTTGAATTTCAAGAAAAAGTTAAAAAAGTGTTAAAAACCAATTCACCCCCCCTCTTGGTTTATTAGATTAGGTATTCATTGTATTTACACATACATGATGGACCCAATAGCCGATGCGTATGGAATTCCACTCATGCGGTCTTTCTCAGGCTGTGATTTAGGACACATAGCCTTGGAAAGATGTACCCCATGACTGACGGGAAGAAAACCCCTTTTCGACCCTTCCATGCTAAATCTTCTTAGTATCTTGTCAATATACGTGGATTGAGATAATCCCAGCAGCCTTTTAGATCTATCTCTATAGATCTTTATACCAAGTATAAAGGCCGCTTCTCCCAAATCCTTCATGGTGAAGCTTTCTGAAAGCCAGTCTTTAGTTGTTTGTAATGTGGGGATGTCATTTCCTATTAGTAGTATGTCGTCTACATAGAGTACTAAGAAAACAACATTGCTCCCACTATCCTTCTTGTAAACACAAGGTTCATCCTCGTTCTTGATGAATCCGTTACTTCTAACGATTTCATCAAAATGAATATTCCAACTTCGTGATGCTTGCTTTAGCCCATATGTCGACCTCTGCAGCTTGCATACCATATGTTCTTGGCCTTTGGATTCAAAACCTTCAAGTTGTGTCATGTACACTTCCTCCTTCAAGAATCCATTCAAGAAGGCAGTCTTGACATCCATTTGCCAAATCTCATAATCGTGATATGCTGCTATGGCAAGCATGATCCTAATAGATTTGATCATGGCAACGGGTGAGAATGTCTCATCATAGTCAACACCTTGTCTTTTACAATATCCTTTCGCAACCAACCTAGCTTTATAGGTTTGAACGTTGCCATTTGCATCATTCTTCCTCTTAAAGACCCACTTATTACCGATAGGAATTTTTCCTTGCGGTTGTGGAACCAAGGTCCATACCTTGTTTTGATACATCGAATCTATTTCAGATTTCATGGCTTCTAGCCATTTAGAGGAGTCAACGTCCTTGACTGCCTCCTCATAGTTACTTGGTTCATTATCCTCTACAGTTTGTTGACTCTCAATCACAAACCCATACCTCTCAGGTGGATAGATGACCCTAGTAGACCTACGAAGTTGTGTGTTTACTTCTCCATTGGAGAATGTTGCCTGCAGTGCAGACTCGGGTTCCTCAATCTGTTCTTGTGGTCCTTGAACTTCTTCAAGATCAATTTTACTCCCACTGGCTCCTTGAGAGAGTAAATCATTCTCAAGGAATTCAGCATTTTTGGACACAAACACCTTGTGTTCGTTCAATGGGTAAAAGTAGTATCCCTTAGTACCTTTGGGATACCCCACAAATAGACATTTGATGCTTTTAGCACTAAGCTTGTTTGATGTCAACGATTTGACATATGCTGGCGATCCCCATACTCTGAGATAACTCAGGTTGGGTCTCTTACCATTCCATATCTCATATGGAGTGGTCTGAACAGATTTAGACGGTACCCTATTTAGAAGGTATGTCGCCGTGTCTAAGGCATATCCCCAAAACGAATTTGGAAGTTGAGTCTCACTCATCATAGACCTGACCATGTCTAACAAGGTTCTGTTTCTCCTTTCGGAGACACCATTTTGGTGTGGTGTGTAAGGTGCAGTAAGCTGTGAGAGGATTCCATTCTCTCTCAGATAATCCTAAAACTCATGGCTTAGATATTCACCACCACGATCTGATCGTAATGTCTTAATCATTTTTCCACGTTGTTTCTCTACTTCATTCCTATACTCCTTGAACTTTTCAAAGGCCTCAGATTTATATCTCATCAAGTAAACATACCCAAATCTCGATTTATCATCCGTAAAGGTAATGAAATAGGAGTAACCTCCTCTAGCCTCTATAGACATTGGGCCACAAACATCAGAGTGAATGAGTTCTAATAACTCACTAGTCCTATGACTTTTAAAGCCTTTGGGCTTGTGACAAGTCATTTTCCCTTTTAGACAAGATTCACATTGTCCATAGGATTCCAAATCCATGGAATCGCATCCTAGACAATCTTGTTTCATTTATGTGCCCTAGTCTACAGTGCCACATATAAGATTGATTATCTGTCCTAGGTCGTTTAACATTCACATTGAAAACTTCTGATCCTGTTTCTAAAACATATAAGCCATTTACCAAAGTAGCAGTAGCATAAACCATATCATTCATAATGATAGAAAATGTACCATCCCTAATAGTAAAAGAAAAACCATCTCATTCTAAACAAGAAATTGAAATAATGTTTCTAGAAATGCCCGGAACATAAAGGCAATTATTCAAATGCAATAAAAGGCTCATAGGCAAAATGAGGTCTGTATCTCCAACAGCTTGAGCACCAACTCTTGCTCCATTACCAACGCGAAGGTCAACCTCATTCTTCTCCAATCTCCTGGAACTCTTAAGTACCTGCAACATATTGCAGATGTGAGAACCACAACCGGTATCTAATACCCATGAAGTTGGATTAGCACAAAAATAATTGATCTCAATCATGTAAATACCTGAGGCAGAAGCATCACTATGTTTCTTGTCCTTCACACTCTTCAGGTAGTCTGGACAGTTTCTCTTCCAATGGCCAGTCTTGCCACAGTGGAAGCACGCAACATCGCTTTTGTCATTAGGTGCACTCTTACCCTTCTTGTTGCCCTTCTTCTTCTTGGGTTTTCCTTTGGGCTTAAGGGAGTTTCCTTTTGCAAGCTCCTTAGCCTTACCCTTGGCCTTATTAGGCCCACCAATCAGAAGAGAGTGTGTCTTATCCTTTTTGATAGACACCTCAGCAGTTGTTAACATACTTAACAACTCAGGCAAGCTCACAAGCATCCCATGCATGTTATAATTCATAATGAATTGACTAAAGGAAGGTGGTAGAGATGTGAGGATTAAGTCATTACTTAGCTCGGCATCTATCACGAAGCCTAGATTTCCTAATTTCTCAATGAGCCCAATCATCTTAAGAACATGACTGCTCACACTCATGCTCTCAGACATCCTATACGAGAACAATTCTCGAGAGGCCTCATACCTCTCATGCCTGCCTTTAACATCATACAACTCCTTGAGATGCAAGATGATAGAGGGAGCATCCATATGCTCATGCTACCTTTGTAGCTCAGGTGACATGGATGCCAACATGATGCATACTGCCATTGTATTGTCATTCATGTGCTGCTTATGAGCTTCCATATCGTAGAACTCATAATCATCTTCCCCTTCCTTAGGAGTTATGGGTAAATTACTTTCTAGGACATAAGTGATTTACTCGGCAATAAGAACAATTCTCAGGTTCCAATACCAGTCAATAAAATTTGAACCGTTCAGTTTGTTCGTATTGAGAATAGAGCGCAGTGACAGTTGATTAGTCATACTATTAACTAAGAAGATGTAAAGATAAACTAATCAATTTATTGTCATGAAATAAGAACAAATTATTAAAGACTTTAAATAACATGCTCCTCCCACTATTTTATCTAAGTCAATTACCCTTGTTATTTTGACTTAGGGTTATTTTATCTTAAAATTACCTTAGTGGGATTAAGAGTACGATTATTTATTTTAATCTTCGTCTGAGACCGCAAAATTAAACTAAATAATGGGTTGATCCTTATCAATAGTATCTCATACCTTCTCTTAGCATCAGGTTGACAACTCCTTGTCACTTAGTGGTGCATCTCATGCAACCAACCTGACATTATTACCCCAAATACATAAGCCCGGCTGAGCCTGCAACTCATGCATTCAGTTAAGCACTAACCAACACCTTAAGTGTCTCACACTTCTAATACTGCTCTTATTCAACAAAACAGTGGGTCCCAACTGAGCTGTGGCACACCACTATGTAGAGGAATTTCGAGTGGCATTGGTGGTGGGAGGTAATCATGTGCTTAATAATTGATTCTTTTTAAGGGTTTCTTTTATTTTAATGGGTCTCATCAAACGTGTAAGTACTATTATCATGCTAGTCATATCCTATGTCAAACATCTATCGGATTACACTAGTCGCTTTTGGACATGCATAATAAAACATACATTTGTGATACTCTATCTCATGCATACTAGTCATTTTTAAAACATACAAGCATATAAAACAGATTTTATATGAGATAGTCATGGTGCTCGTGCATTCTTTCTTCTTGCTCCTAGGCCGCAGCTCCATCATGAAATCTTCCATGCCTAAACGCCACTAGCCTAATTTTTTCTAATTACAAAATAATTAAAGAAACTCCAATACATCTTTGGAGGAACAAAAGAATACACAAAATTTAAAATTCAAAATTACAATTCCAATTTAAACTAAATCAAAATTTGAATTCAAATTTAAAACATTTAAATTCAAAATTTAAATTCGGGCACCATGACCATCCCCTTCCATATCTGCACTTTAAAGGTTAGACAACTAACAAGCACACAATATTATTATTTCTCAAATGGCCGAAATATGCATCCAAATACATAATTCAAATTTTTTTGTTGATTCTTTCACAAAGAACACAAAATTAAATCATACAATCAACTATTTATATACATAGACTTGTATGAAAAATTTTGTCACAAAAATATTATGCTATGCTCATGAACAATTCATTATAAAAAAATAACAAGATCAAAATAAACAAAATTAAGAACCCTAATTTTTATTCATGTGACCACGGCATGCATAGAATATATTTTGAAAACAAAATTATGGAGAAAAACAATGCATTTGAATATTCATATCATGGCTGAATCATATTCCTTTCTTAAAAGATGTTTCGTTTGAAATCTTTCACAAAGAATCGTAAAGAAACAAAACCATGAACACATAAAGATATATGTGAAGCGTAATCATATTACAAACAACATATTATATCAAACAAGGTATCATCACCCATCGATAGTAAAGTAGCCAGGCTCTGATACCACTTGAAAGATTGGGCCTTAAAGCCCGAAGGCATGTGAGAAGAAAAAAAACAAAATTTTTCAAAGCAGAAACACACATACCACACAATAATCATTCTTTAAGACATAGATGTTACCTTGTTTATATTCGAAACTTGATGATCAAGGATAGGCTTGAAGATACAAGCCCTTTAATGTTGATCCACACCACTTCTTGTCAAGACTCGAGAACACTTCTTGAAGGCCACCAACAAACACCAAAGGAGGCAAGCTAGGCGCACCAACGGAGAGGAAGAAGGTTATGTTTTAGAGTGTTTTACTTATCTAAGAGACTCACCAATAGATGATATTGGTGGCTGAATTTTCAGCCAAAACTCAGACAAAGGGGCATGTGAAAATAGAGGAAAGTAGATTAGGTTTTTCCTCTCAAAAACTATTATAGAACTATGATCACAATAGCACATTTTATAGAAGAGTTTAAGTCAGATTTTTAACCAAAAAATGTGATCATGAAGCATCCCACACGTGAAGATAAGATAGAGTTGTTGCATTTCAAAAATTGCCAACAATCTCCTATCTTATCCTCCTAAGACCAAGTCAATTACTTGGGATTTATTTTTGCCAAAAGATAATCATATATCAGCCGTGTATATGCCTATAATTAGCCCTCAAACTTCTTCCTAAAATCTAGGACATGATCATGATAAGATTCTAGTTGAATTCAAATTCAAATCTAGCTCTTATCTTCTCCTTTTGATATGAAACTAACTACTATAGTTAATTCATATTTAAATTCAAATATTTAAATTCAAAATTTAAATTATCAAATTTAAATATTAGATAATTAATTTAACTATTTAAATTAATTAATAATGTCTTGGACTATCCAAGTCCATTAACTCCATTCATGCACCCCTCTCTCTTTAAGATAAGTATCCAAACTCTTTCTTGGGCCGGCAACCATTATTAGGCCCAAAACCTTTAATGCTATAATGTCATGACAATAAAGTGTTAGTGTGTGACCCATTAGGCCCAACATAGCTACTGACATAAATGAGTTTGGGCCCAACAAGGCCACTACCCATTTAATGACAACGCAGAGCACTAGCAATGCTTTGTTGCCCCAGAACTAGTTAGGTAAATGACAAGATCATCCTATTAAATATATTTGGTTTCCGTATGTATTTCCTTTCATCTTGGTTACCTTCCCATAAAAGCTAGGGTAAGGAAACATATCAGCCCTTGCGGTCTAGGGTAAGCTTTAATACAAAATAGGGAGTCTCCAATTTTACTGACTCTAAAGGCAAATCATCTCATGATTTCTTTTACTATGCATAGATTCCTGAGTCCCATAAATGTCATCCCGATTTCTCCGATTTACAGATAACCTAATCTCTCACAGAGATTTGACGAATTTCTTCAGCTAGTCACCCTAGACTCGTGTTCTTTCAGGACACGCCCAAAGGTATACCTATGTGTCTCCATGTTTTAGGCAGACGAGGTATACAATCAAAGCATGTCTTCTAGAACATAGTCTAGGTGAAAACTTCTGGTCTAAGGAAAGACACACCCAAATAATAAGAGACTACTCTAATGATACTATCTGTGAGATTTCCTCATAGAGTCTCTTTGTGGGTCCGTTCAGTGCGAGCTATACCCTTATAGGTCCACCCACGACTTTAGCTAAGACATCTCCATGTCTGTAGCTCATAAGGTCTTTACCTTGTGTCTGCATACAAGTAGATAAGTCGTGCTAGTCTTATCCGAGATCACTGATCCCCATTCTCAGTGTCTCTAGACTAGGAACTTAAAATTTAGGAGTAGACATCTAGTATCCTTGAATCCTCATGATCGTGATCCCATCACTGATACTCAAGAGATACCTATTCTATTCCAAGGGTTTTATCCAGTTACTCATATATTAATGATGATATCGAGACAGAATATGAAACAAGATAAAGAGCGCTTATAATTTATTCATGACAATATGAAAAGTACATGTACGTCCTAATCTAATGAAAGGATTGTCTCTAGGACATCCATATACTAACACAAACTACATTTTCCTCGATAAAGCTTTTTTAGGAGATCTACCAGTATGAGTTTTCAGTTTGTAAAGTCATGCATTTTTCAAGCTGGCTCTTTTTGAATTCATCAAACTCTTTTTGCAAAGATTTTTTTTCATTTACTTTTGAAGAGGAAGAAGCACACACACACCTATTAGCTTTGTAGCTTGAAACAAATTTATGTTTCTCTTAAAGTTCAACTTGCATTGAAGCAAGTTTAGTGGTATGCCATCTAAGGTTACCTTTTAGCTTATTGTTGGAGATTGCAAGTATTTTAGCCTCCTCATGCATTTCATAGAAAGCATCAACAAGTTGATCAAGTTTAGGATTTGCTTCTAATTTAGCACATTGATGGAGGTCCATTGCAAGCTAAAGGTCTAGAAGGAGAGCTTGAAGCACTTCCTTTGGTGAGCTTTAAAAGACCAATGACAAGAGCTAGGACTCAAGCACTTGAGGACCACTTCCAAGCTAACTTGGACAAGCATGAAGAGGCACACCAACTCAAGGACAACAAGGGTTGGATTTTGTATTCTAAAGTTTAAATTAATTCAATAAATTCCAGCATTTGTTAGTGGCAAAATTAGTTGTAATAAAAAGGCTTTTAGTGCATTAGTGTAAAGCTTTGTAAGTGCACTTGTGTGTGAAGTGTTGGCTGCACTTAAAGGCTGAAAAGCTGCACCTTAAGCCTTAATATATTGCACCTTACATGAATTAGGACAACCAAAGGAGCTTAGGGAAGTTTGTATTACAAGCTCATTTACCTTCTTAATTTGCACTACATCTAATGTAGGTTTCATGTGCATTTAGGCTCAGCAATTTCGTGTATATAAGGCTGCCAAAACTGTTTGTAGAAACCGTTTGATCATTTTAAATGCAAATCAGAAATTTGTTAGAGAAGTTTTCTCTTTGTTCTTGTGCAAGAACCTCTTGTTTCTTATCAATGACTTCAAGCTATTGTGACAATTCTTCCTAGGCTTATTGGAAAGCTTTTCCATGGTGCCATCCACCTTCATCCCTTACCTTCTTCCACCTTCCATTGCTGAAATTAAAAACTTCTAAATAGCCAAGGTTCCCACATGAAAGTGCTGCTATAACACCCTGATATTTTGAATTTGCTGAGCTGGACGTTTGATGTCTGTTATGTTGCTTGATTATTTGATTTATTTTGGTAATTGCAATTTTTTATGGTTCTGCCTTGGTATGCGTGTTTGATGATGAATATGTTAAGTCAACTCTACTGGTCTGTGGTTGCTTTTCGTGCACGTAAAGTGGACATGTCTTGTCAGCTGTATATATATAAGCATCAGAGTACGTAGCGGAAGCGTGTTCCTTTTCTTCTTCATTGCACCTTTTTCCCCTTTCTCTTTCTCAAGCTCACCCACACCCTAAAATCACTCCCTTCAACCGTTCTGAAACACCAAGAACCACCGTAGCTTGTCACGGAACCCCCTACATGAAAAGGAACCTCGTGACCGGAGTGGAGGCCTTAGACCACTCTTCGTAAAGTTCGAAGAAAACGGAGCCCGACCCTTTTCTTCTCGGCTTCTGCAAGGACGCTGCGTTCGGGAAAGCTTCCGTTTAGGAAGATCGTGTTACAGCACCACTGGGCTGTGTGAGAAGGACTCCAGGTTAGGTAAGGGAGAGTTTATTATGTTAATAACAGCCTTAGATACCATAGTTGGGGGCCAGGGAGTCCAACTCTAAAGATATCTGCATGTCCCTGTTGTGTGTTGTTTTTCCAGAAAAACTATGCCTTGTGACGAATGGGATGTGATATGTTTATGTTTTTTGATGTTCTTGTGTGAAGAATTTGATGGTGTTGTCGTGGGAGAGTTGATGTTGTAAGAACTCCCTATGTATGCGTGTGAAGTCGGTATTTTGATGCTATAAACTCCCAAAAACACCTTTTAGTAGTGTTTGTGGAGGTGCCGAATACCGGGTTGGGTATGTTGGGTTGAGCTCATTACGTAACATATACATATATGTGGAACGTGACTCTTAGTCCTTTGCAGGTGGATGTCAATATTCCGGGTTCCTTACCCGAGGTTGTTTCTTTAGAGCTGCTGAGCTCAAGTTTTTCTTTGTAAGCTACCGGGCTCTTTTACTCGGATAAGCTTGTTTCCTTTCCTTGTGAGCTACCAGGTTCTCTTACTTGAAGGAGCTCGTTTCCCTTATCTCAAAAAGCTATCGGGTTCGTAGGAAAGTGATCCATTTAAATGGCCCTGGCACATGGGTCATGCGCCAATGGTGTCAGATGTCCGATATTAGCTAATCATTGTACACACTCGCTGTCGGGTACTGATTACCTACCAAAAACCTACTTTGTACAACTCGGCATTCAAAATCTGGGCAACCTTGTACAGGTCCATGGTAGTAACACAATCAAAAGTCTTACCTGTTGTATCAAGCAAGTATTGCCTGTTTTAATTGATTACAAACTCTTATGTAATCGAATGCATAGTGCTGGGTCCGTCCTTGGTATTTTATAAAGTCCAAGGCCCGCCCATGTCCGCCCTTGTCCGACCTGGTTCAGATTCGTACCTCATAATCTTGTAGTATCTAGGTGCCAACCCGAACACCCAATACTTTACACTGGCTCCCTAGTCTATGTTGTGTTACTATTGATGTGTATGTAATGAACACATATGATAATGTTGGAATAGTAAAAGGTTGGTTTATGAGATAATGTCGGTATTTTGATACTATAAACTCCCAAAAACACCTTTTAGTAGTGTTTGTGGAGGTACTGGATACCGGGTTGGGTATGTTGGGTTGAGCTCATTACGTAACATATACATATATGCGGAACGTGACTCTTAGTCCTTTGCAGGCGGATGTCAATATTCCGGGTTCCTTACCCGAGGTTGTTTCTTTAGAGCTGCTAAGCTCAAGTTTTTCTTTATGAGCTATCGGGCTCTCTTACTCGGATGAGCTTGTTTCCTTTCCTTGTGAGCTACCAGGTCCTCTTACTTGAAGGAGCTCATTTCCCTTATCTCAAAAAGCTATCGGGTTCGTAGGAAAGTGATCCATTTAAATGGCCCTGGCACATGGGTCATGCGCCAATGGTGTCAAATGTCTGGTATTAGCTAATCATTATACACATTCGCTGCCGGGTACTGATTATCCACCAAAAACCTACTTTGTACAACTCGGCATTCAAAATCCGGGCAACCTTGTACAGGTCCATGGTAGTAACACAATCAAAAGTCTTACCTGTTGTATCAAGCAAGTATTGCCTGTTTTAATTGATTACAAACTCTTATGTAATCGAATGCATAGTGTTGGGTCCGTCCTTGGTATTTTATGAAGTCCAAGGCCTGCCCATGTCTGCCCTTGTCTGACCTGGTTCAGATTCGTACCTCATAATCTTGTAGTATCTAGGTGCCAACCCGAACACCCAATACTTTACACTGGCTCCCTAGTCTATGTTGTGTTACTATTGATGTGTATGTAATGAACACATATGATAATGTTGGAATAGTAAAAGGTTGGTTTATGAGATGATGACTTATGCATTGATACCATGGGGGTGCATGAAGACTTACCCCAGCCAGGAAGGATTTGTTCCTGGACCGGGTCATGCATTGATGGTGCCCATGGTTATCGAATGTTGAGGTGGTTAACCTTGCAAGGACCACGGTCAGTGCATCGATGAGCCCATGTTGAGGTGGCCCGTGATTGGGGCGGTATGTATATACATGGGAGGTGCATGACAGGTGCATGACAGGTCACCCTTGTGAGGAAGGATTCGGTCGGGTCATGCATTGATGGTGCCATGTGACATACTACATTTGCACGACGAAAATAGGATGATTGGTTGTAAGGAACCGGGATACTGGGGGGCCACGTCTGTTTGGAACTCCTTTTGACACCCATGGCTGATCACCATGGGGGGGAGCGGCCTGTGCACGATAGAGTGACCCTGACAAACTACTACAGCATTTGACCACCAAGATGGACTATTTCCGGGATGGTACCACATTGCATGCTGAGAGATGAGTCAGGAGAAGGCATCATGCTAGGCATTATAAGTTGACTTGTGGAATGTTTTGAGTCACTGTCCATGTTGGTTGCGTGATGAAATGCATGGATATTGTGGTGATATGTGATATTTGGATTGCCTTCCTTGACTGATGTTATCTGTGCTTGTTGTTTTACATGATAAACTCACCCTTGCTTTGTTGTGTCGTGTGGTTTGGAACCTATGATGATCACGAACCGTGTTCGTGTGAGCAGACGGATAGTAGTAGGTGACCTGGAAGATGACCTCTTTCTGGTTGGAGCCGCCGAGTTGCTGGGACGACGTGGATCGGATCCCGGCCAAGAGTTGTGTTTTGATAGTTTACTTTTCGTTGTTTAATCTCTTGCTTCTTTGAAAAGCTTGTACTTATGGATATTGTAAACCTAACTAAATTACATTTTTACCTGTGAATGACTTGCAATGTTAATTGTACCTTCATCTACGTATGCACTTTGTGGTGTAGATTATGTGCTCATGAAGGAAAAATTTACTACCATTTTTTTTATATAATCAAATTAAAGGAATTCTTTTTTAATTAATCTGTGTTAATGGCGTGATTAAAAGTTAGTGATACAATAGTGGCGAGGCGGGTCGTTACATTAGTGGTATCAGAGCTGATCAGACCTTCCGGCCAGTGAGTTGTGAGCCTACTATGTTTCTCTGTGCGTGTTATGTTGTTTGTTGAATGTTGATTGTTGAAGCGATCCCTGGCAATGGTGCCAGAAACTTGTTAGACTCTTGGCAAGCGTAACAATTTGTCGTTGTAAGTTACAAAATTTATAAAGTTCGTCTTCATAGGGACTTGTGCTACTCAGTTTTTCCAAATAAAACTTAACAGTTTAATAGTTATGTACAACGAGTATGGTTGAAGTTTTGATAGTTTTATGGAAATAACGAAAGATTACGGAAGCTGATAAAACGATTTTAATTAATTCAAGAAAAGTGTAGGATTGGATTTCATCATTCATACTCTCAGTATCCAATTAATATTACTGTGTATAAATCATTTTCTATTATTATTGATGCACACATTAATTCACCCTGAATCGATCCCTCGCAATCGAGTTCTAAGGATATTTACCGAATATCGATCCCTCGCATACAAAGTAAATAACCCAGCATTAAAATCATAATCGTATGTTATTTGCAATCTAAACGTTATGCTCTATCCCTAGCAACGTAACGTAAAGAGTAAAATTATTCAATTCAAATTCTAAGAGTACTTCCCAATTAAACTTAGAATCCAATTTCATGAAACTAGTGATCAAGTAGAATCAAGCATTAAGAACAGAATAAAATTACCAATAATAAATAGAAAAGACTTATGCATAAATAAATGTTAAAAGAGATATTTAAAGGTAAGAAGATTACAGCCAATCCTTAGAGAAGCTAGCCAAGCATGGAGAGAACCTCCTCAAGAGAAGAATTGATGAAGGGCCCCATCATCGCTTCTTTCCGGCAGAGTCTCCACACTAATCCTCACCTCTCTCACTTTCCTAACATACTTACTACTACTATTTAACCTCCTAAGCTAAGGAACAAGCTTAAGACAAGAAAAGAATGAAGAATGGAAATGAAAGGGATGGCTTTTCTCCTTGGGGTGCATGGCTATTTATAGGGAGGCTGGCTGCTCGAGTCCACTCACCCAGGCCAGTGTTTTTGCCTGTTTCTACTCACCTGGGCGAGTTTAATGCCCACTTGATGATCCACTCGCCCAGGCGAGCAATTTGGCCATGTTTCACTCGCTTGGGCGAGTTAAAAGATTGTTCTGGAATCCTTTACTCGCCTGGCGACCATTTTGAACTGCAGACACTCACCTGGGCGAGTTAAAGACTTAATGGTGAAGGAAGGTCATGGGCCTGGATGAGTCCTGGGCCTGTTTTGCTTGTAACACCTCCCAAGTTTGCTTGTTAAGCCCTTTTTGCTTGCTTTGCTTTTTCAGAAGCCTCAGAACCTATCAAAATACAAAACATGACTGGATTAATCTTCCAAAATATGAGAAACAACATTTATTTAAGTACTAGAGACTATTTATCTAGGTTTAGGGCAAGTTTATAAACAATTTTTACTGGAATCAAAAGATAAGTGCCAACATTGTAAGCTTGAATTTAACTAAAATAGGGCACTATTTGCTCTGTAGTGGATTGTGTTTGTTTGTGTTTGAACTTGTGTAGGATGTCACTATTAGTAAGGTCATAGCATATTTGTATTTCTTACGCCTGCTATACCATAAATTTCAATGCTTTGTTAAGAGTTATCAGATTGGCCATCTGTATAATTCATGAGGACGCAAAGGAACATTATGGCAAGCAGTCAAGGATACAAAGGATAGAGAGTTTGTGTAGTATAGCTTTGTGTTTAATTGTGTGTATTCCCTCCGGGTTTTCACTTCTTGTTGGGGGTAGGAAGTGATGGCTGGTAGGAATGACCATGCTATAGCCGATGCTCTCCAAGCCTTAGCTTAGGCATTGGGGAATCAGAATAGGGTAGAAGCTACAGAAGCTGCGGAGTACCAAGGGTTAGACCGCTTTTAGCGCAACAATCCTCCTTTCCGTGGAGGGTACAACCCGGATGGTGCCCGAAACTAGATTCGGGAGATTGAGAAGATCTTCCAGGTTATGGCATGTCCCAAGGAGCAAAAGGTTGCCTTTAGCACCTACACCCTAGCGGAGGAAGCTGAATATTGGTGGGATAACACCCATCAATGCATGGAGGTGGAAGGTCGGGTAGTGACGTGGGAGACCATCAATGAGGCATTTCTGGAGAAGTATTTTTCGGAAGATGTAAGGAACAAGAAGGAAATGGAGTTCCGGGAACTCAAGCAAATGAACAGGACGGTAGCTGAGTATGCAGCTAAGTTTGAAGAGTTGGTAAGGTACTTCCGTCACTACCAGGGAAAAGATGGTGAGAGCTTCAAGTGCGTGAAGTTTCTAAATGGCTTGCAACCCGAGGTGAAGCAAGTCATAAACTATCAAGGAGTCTGTCAATTCCCAGTATTGGTTAACATGTGCAGGATATGGGATGAGGATTCGAGAGACAAAGTGGCCTATTACCGGAATACAGGCCCGATGAAGGATAAGAAGACCGGGTAGAAAATCCGTGGGAAGCCTTACACCATCCCCCATAAGCTGTATGGTCCTCGTCCCAACCACCAAATGACTGCTGCCGTCGGATTTCCTGGTGGTAGTGGTAGCAGACCTACTGCCTTTCCAACCCGGCTCACCTGTTTCAAGTGTGGTAAGCCTAGGCATGTCACTTCCGGGTGCGGGCAAGGAGGCTCGTCTTGCTACAACTATAAGGAGAGGGTTCACATCCAAAGGAACTACCCACACCCCAAGAGAGAGCTAAACGGTGGAGGCTTGCAGAACTAACCCGGACAACCGAGGGCCACGAGAAGAGTCTTCACTCTTAGTGGTGCTAAAGCTTCGAAATCCAAAGATCTAATCCAAGGTAAATGTTTCATAAATAGGATTCCTTTACTCTTGTTTTTTTATTCCGGTGCAACCCATTCTTTCATATCCCGATCGCATGTAGAGCAACTTAAACTTTCTGTGTCTTCTTTGAATAATGAACTTGTGGTTGAGACCCCGGCTAGTGGGTCTGTTTTGACTTCTGAGGTGTGTTTGAACTGCCTTGTGGAAATTTCTAAGAGAGAATTTCGGGTTGATCTGATTTGTTTGCCTCTTAGACAAATCGACGTTATTTTGGGTATGGACTGGTTATCTTCCAACCAGGTTTTGTTGAACTGTTTTGATAAAATGGTCGTGTTTAGCAACTCGGATGTGAGAGAAAGAGGGATATTTATCTCGACCAACCGGGTTAGGTCATTGTTGAAAGAAAATTCTCAAGTGTACATGACCTTGTCAAACTTGGAAGTGGAGATCGAGGTTTCTCTAGCCGACCTCCCTGTTATTAGAGAGTTTCCTAAGGATGTATCTAGTTTACCACCCGAGAGAGAGATAGAGTTTTCTATAGATTTGATGCCTGGTGCTAGACCCATATCTGTATCTCCTTATAGGATGTCTCCTATAGAGTTAGTCGAGCTTAAGTGACAGCTGGAAGAGCTGTTGGATAAGCAGTTTGTGCGGCCTAGTGTGTCTCCATGGGGATCATGTAAAATATAGGAACACTTCACACTTGACCAAAAGGGGGGTGAATTGGTTAAACCTTGGTAAATTAAAAATTCTTAATACAAAATCAGAGTTTTCCTTAGGATCTTTATTACTTTTGAAACCAAGAGTACTTATTCAATCAAATGCTCAGCCCAAGGTATCCAATAGCTCAAGATTAAATTGATAAGCAAAGCAAGACAATCAAGATGGATAGGAAATAATCAAGAACGAAATTAAAATCAAAGGACAAGAGATTTATACTGGTTCACTTCAAACACTATGAAGCTACATCCAGTTTTCTTCCACTCAACTCTAGAGTGAAGTTCCACTATTGCAAATTTCTGTTCTTACAAGTAATTACAAAATCTCTCTTTATCAACTCTAGATAAAATTCAGTAATTCTAAAACACTATTAGAAACTTAGAGACAACCCACTGAGAACACTACTCAGCACAACCCCTAGAGAAACCCTATCTCTAGATTACAAGCAAGAAACCCATTTACAATAGAAAATCAAATATAAATTCAAAATAGAATTACAGCCACTAAGTTAAGGAACGAAATCACCTGATGATCCAGTGAATGATGATGCACATGAATGAATGAATCAGGTTGAAAGATGAAAATAAAACTCAGAACATCTCCTTCCTTAAACTTTGAAAAGAATCTTCTTGCTTCAAGAATCACTCAATAACCTATAAGTGTATTAGTGAAAGCAAGAACTCATAGAACCCAGAAATCACCAAGAAAGTATTTAGAAAGCTTAAGCTGGCTCAGATTACGAATTAGTCAAGTTACAAAACAAGCTGAGCAAATGTTCTATTTATAACAAACTTTTGTAACTGTCAGTAATCGATTAAATGCGCCCAATAATCGATTATTTCACTTATGTAATCGATTAAATCAACCATGTAATTGATTAATGTGTTCTACAGAAATCTGGGTATGGGCAACGAACAGAATAATCGATTATTCCGTCTTCTAATCGATTAAGACAGAAGCTTGATAAACTTGAGATACACTGTGTAATCTATTACGGATTTTGGTAATCGATTAAGACAGAGAGCTTCACAAAACATGTTTGAACTATGTAATCAATTACAATATTTGGTAATCGATTAATGTATCAAAATAGTTAGTCAGAGACATATGATGTAATCGATTACTATCCTTTGGTAATCGATTAAAAGGTTTTATCAAGGTTGTTTATATGTAAACGTGGGTAAAATAATCGATTAATCCGATACGTAATCGATTACATTGTTCTTGAAGAGCTTTCCAGAAAGAACTAAGAACAAAATAATCGATTATATTATTAGGTAATCGATTAAAATAGTAGAAAATGTATTTTTCCAAAAACCTTTGATTCAATTCAGAAACTTAATCAATTTATCAAAGCCTTGTGAATTCTATAACTCTAATTAAAGACTTAAATGAATGATGTGAATGCAATGCACTTGGATCACCAGAAATGCTTCTTCCTTTTACATTTAATCACAAATTAATCTTCAAGGCTTCAAGGCATGTTGAAGTTCAAAACTGAGCTTGATTCTTTGTCCATTCTTCAAGTGATTCCTTTGAAACCAACAGATCACCCGTGTTGTTAGTGAAGAAGAAGGATAGAACCATGATATTATGTGTAGACTACCACCAGTTGAATAAGGTGACGATTAGGAATAAGTATCATTTGCCTAGGATAGATGATATTATGGATCAGTTGGTAGAGGCTTATGTGTTTAGTAAGGTAGACCTTAGGTCGGGTTACCATTAGATCCAGGTGAAGCTTGAGATACCGCTTTTAGGACCAGCTATGGTCATTACGAGTACTTGGTTATGCCCTTCGGTGTGACTAATGCTCCCGGTGTGTTTATGGACTATATGAATAGGATTTTCCACCCTTACCTTGATAGCTTTGTGGTAGTTTTCATAGATGATATCTTGGTATATTCTAAGACCAGAGAAGAGCATGAAGGGCACTTGAGGATTGTGCTGCAAACCCTTAAGGATCAATAAATGTATGCTAAGTTGTCCAAGTGTGATTTCTGGTTGGAGAAGGTGAGTTTCCTAGGCCACGTGATATCCCAAGGAGGTATAGCTGCAGATCCTTCTAAGGTAGAAGTCGTTCTCTAGTGGGAAAGTGATAAGGGTTTGTCATGTCGCTTCAAAATAATTAAACTAAGCTAATTCTGTAGCACAGGATTAACCTAGGTCGACTCAAAGATACTATCAATATGGTTCTATCTTCAATTCACTTCTAACAGTAAAAGGGATTTTTATCGGACAGTTTGCAGGCGTGAAGTAAAAATTGCAAAAACACAAACTACGATAAAAGATCAATGCAGAAAATAACAGAATTGATAACAAGTAAAAATTGCAAAAACACAAACTAAGATAAAAATTACAACAAATGTAAACCAGAACTCAAATTCTTCTCTTGCTGGGGTTGGATCCTTGGATTGATTGATTATTTAGCCTTCCATGATCATCATCAATGAAATCCCCATGAAATAAGTGCACGAAAATGGAAGAAGGAAAAATGAAAGTGAAGAATAAGGAAGAACAGTTGAGAGAAAAATAAGAGAAAGGGTTTTGATTCTAAAAACTTAAAAAGAGAAATGTAAAACTGTTTTTGCAAAATGAAATGTAAAAGTAATAATTCCTCCTAATGTCACTAATATATAGTGACTAAGTCTGAAGAAAAGAATGGGCCATGAACAACCCATCAATTCTAATTATTTATACTATTTACACCAATAAAAGTCCAACTCGCAGCCCAAAATACAAGTCCAGTGGTTCTGACTTCAAAGCCTAAAATGACCCTCCAAATGGCAGAATTGGCCTCATCTTATTTCTGGAAAACTTGTAGATCTTTTCGTTATCTTTCCAAGGACTACAAGAATACTCAATTTGTAGTTCTGTAGAGCTTTGTAGGTCCTGCACAAGGCAGATACATCAAGTGAGCATAAAATTCGAAAATACACAACAATTAGCAATTAAGCCCACTAACTTGCCTAAGATAAAATCTGAATTAGAATGGGAAAATAAAAGTCCAAGAGAAGTCAAATAAGCTAAGAATAATAGAAAAATATTTAACTAAAGGCACTCCATCAAAAATCCTTAAGTCTGTATTCGAGATCAGGAGTTTTCTGGGCTTAGCGGGGTATTACCAGAGATTCATAGAAGGTTTCTCCAAGTTAGCCTTACCTTTGACCAAGTTGACTCGTAAGTATCAAGTGTTTGTGTGGGATGCCCAGTGTGAGCATAGTTTCCAAACCCTCAAGGAAAAGCTAACAACCGCGCCCGTGTTAATTTTGTCTAACCTAGGAGAACCCTTTGAGGTGTTTTGTGATGCAGCAAGGACGGGTTTGGGAGGGGTGCTGATGCAGTGTGGCCGGGTTGTGGCCTATGCTTCTAGATAACTCAAGATGCATGAAAGGAATTATCCTACCCATGATTTGGAGTTAGCTGTTATGGTGTTTGCTCTTAAGATATGGAGGCGTTAACCTTTTGGCTCCAAGTTCGAGTTGTTTAGTGACCATAAGAGCCTAAAGTATCTATTTAGTCATAGAGATTTAAATATGTATCAAAGGAGATGGTTAGAGTTTGTTAAGGACTATGATTTTGAGCTTAGCTATTGTCCCGACAAAGCCAATGTGGTGGCGGATGCCTTAAGCAGGAAGTCCTTGCATATGTTTGCATTGATGGTTAAGGAGCTGGACCTTTTGGAACATTTTAGAGACCTTAGTCTGGTATGTGAGTTTGCCCCTAACAGAGTGAGACTAGGAGCTCTGCAGATTACCAGCGGGCTGCTAGGAGAGATCAAAGAAAGGCAGAAGTCCGATCCTTTTTCTGAAAACTCAGTTGGAAGCCATGGCGTTAGGGAGTGTTAGTAGTTTCCATGTGGGATCAGATGGAGTCTTGAGACTTCAAGATAGAATCTGTGTTCCCAATCTACCAGAGCTTATGATATGCTTCCAGCATATATTAGTTTTTAGGATTAATTGATTAATAAATTGTTTAAGAATTAGTAAATTAGATTAGGATTTGGTAAGTTATTACTTAATTGCATATTATTTTAATTTCTTATTTATTTTGTTATTTAGGAACCAACAAGAGAGGAAAAGAAGCAAAAAGAGCAAGCTAGTGCTCTCGAACAAGCCACGTGACTCGCGCCAATTCCCACGCGATCAGCGTCAAAGTATCAAGATCAAACACTCAGTTCGAAAACTCCGCGGGGATCGCGCTAGAACCCGCGCCACTCACGCCAAATGCTTAAATCCAACCTTTCAACTCGAGTAAGCCATGCTATCAGCGTGGCCATCCATGCGAGTAGCGCCATGATATCAAAATCAGGCATTCAATTCGAATGTCCCACGCGATCAGCGTGGGACTCTGTGCTAGTCGCGCCACAAGCACGATATTTCCTGATTTAAAAGATTTGATACTGATTTAGCTTGGGGAACAGTTCCTTGTTACCAAAATTAAACCTAGAATGTATGGGGATAAAAAGGGACCTCTGGGACACAAAGAAAAACCTTCTTCTGGACCTTTGGAAGATTTTCTGCATAAGAAGCCATTGAAGAACCCTTGGAAAAGATTGAATTCATTAGCGTTGTTGTAGAATAGCAACTTTGCCTGTAATTTCTTCTTTTCCTCTGGTAATTCCTCTCTAAGAACATGCTAGTTGTGAGAGTAATGTCAGTTCTGAGTATGCTTGGCTAAATTCTTGTATTGTGGTTGAAGCAAGAACCTATGTGA
>QARZ01040334.1:50970-65069 GCA_013407115.1 Glycine latifolia | reverse complement strand
TTTGCCTCCTCCAAGATGGTTGGCCGATCTCTACAGGTATCATGGCCTCGCATCCATATGTCATTCTGAATGGAGTCTCACGGGTGGCTGTTTGAGCTGTGGTTCTGTATGCCCATAAGACCTAGTAAAGTTGCTCGACCCAATTCGGGCCGGCCTTTAGCATTCGTTTTTTCAATCCGTCCAGAATGACTTTGTTCGCTGCTTCCGCCTGGCCATTAGACTGTGGGTGTTCTACTGACGAAAAGTGATGTTTTATGTGGAGTCCGATCATCAGTTTTTGGAAGTTTTTGTCTGTGAACTGTGTCCCGTTGTCGGTGATGATTTCTGTCGAAATTCCGAATCTTGCTATTATACTGCGTTCAAAGAATTTTTGGACACGGGCCGAGGTGATAGTAGCCAGAGGTTCGGCCTCGATCCATTTAGTAAAGTAATCCACAGCTACTATTAACCACTTCATTTGTCCTTCCGTCGCTTTAAATGGCCCTAAAAGATCCATTCCCCATTTGAAGAAAGGCCATGGTGCTGTGATTAATTTCAACTCGGATGGAGGAATCCATAATATCCGTGCATGTTTTTGACAGGTGTCACATTTCTTTACGTGTTCTGCTGCATCCGCTTGCATCGTCGGCCAAAAGTATCCGGCACGAAGGGCTTTTAATGCCAAAGCCTTCGCTCCCATATGCTGGCCGTTAATACCCTCATGTATCTCGGTAATTACGTACTCGGTTTGGTCGGAACTTAAGCATAATAATAACGGGGTATGAAGACCTCGTCGATATAGCTCACCGTCAATGATTGTGTACATGGACGCATCTCGGGTTAACCTTTTTGCTTCTATTTTGTCGTCCGGGACTATCCCTTGTTCCAAATAATTTATAATTGGTCTTCTCCAATCTTCGGCTATTAAGACCACCATAATGCATGCAGGTTGGGCGAGTTCTTGTTGAATGACTATTCTGTGATTACCTGTTCCTTTCGTACTTGCTAGCTTTGACAATATGTCGGCTCGGGTATTTTCTTCTCTTGGAATATGGGCTATGGTGAATTCATCGAATTCAGATATTATTTCTTTTACTTTAGCAAGATATTTTGCTAATAGAGGGCCCTTGGTTTGATACCGCCCTTCGATCTGTGCTGAAACCAATTGTGAATCAGTGAAGACATTCACTTTCAATGCTCCCTGCTCTCTGGCCTGGTTTAACCCGGCAATCAATGCTTCATATTCTGCTTGATTGTTAGACGTCGGAAAATTGAGCTGCAATGATTGTTCAAGTGACACTCCCTCGGGATTTTCAACAATGATCCCGGCTCCGCTTCCTTTAGAATTAGATGACCCATCAACATATACTTTCCACACATTATTTTTTGTCTGGGTGGAAAATGCTGGGGTCAACTCAACCATGAAATCGGCCAGAGCTTGAGATTTGATTGCGTGGCGAGCTTCATACTTGATATCGAACTCGGATAACTGAATGGCCCAATTCATCATTCTCCCTGCTAAGTCTGACTTGTGTAGTACCTGTCGAATAGGCTGATTTGTTCTTACCACTATAGTGTGGCTTTGGAAATATGCACGAAGTCTCTTAGCCGTTGTGAGTAAAGCGAAGGCCACTTTTTCGAGCTTCTGGTAACGCAGCTCCGAGTTCTTGAGAGCTCGGCTTACAAAGTATATCGGCAACTGACACTTATCCACTTCTTGGACTAGAACCGCGCTTATGGCTTCTTCCCCTACTGCAAGGTATAGGATAAGAGTTTCTCCATGCTCCAGCTTCGAGAGAACTGGGGGTGAAGCCATACATCTTTTTATTTCTTGAAATGCCTCTTCGCATATCTGGTTCCATCCTACGCTGGCCTCTTTCTTTAATAACTTGAAGAATGGTAGGGCCTTTTCTGCGGATTTTGGGAGAAACCATGTTAAGGCTGCCATTCTTCCCATTAATTGTTGGACTTCTAGTTTATTAATAGGAAATTGCATGTCGAGCACCGCCTTGCATTTGTCCGGATTTGCCTCTATTCCTCGGTGTGTTAGCATGAAACCTAAGAATTTCCCGGCTTTTACTCCGAAAGCACATTTCAAAGGATTTAACCGAATACTATGTCGTCTCAACTTGCCAAATGTTTCTTCCAGGTCTTGGATGTGGTCTCCGCTTACGTCTATTTTAACAATCATGTCATCGATGTATACCTCGATGTTGCGCCCGAGTTGGTCAGCAAAAACCTTATTCATCATGCGTTGGTAAGTAGCCCCGACATTCTTCAATCCGAATGGCATCACCTTGTAACAGTAGTTTGCTTCCACACCTCGGAATGCTGTTTTTTCTCTATCACCGGGGTACATAGGTATCTGATTGTACCCGGAATAAGCATCCATGAACGATAACGATTGGAACCCGACAGAATTATCTACTAGCTGGTCGATATTTGGCATCGGATAACAATCGTTCGGATAGACCTTGTTCAAATCTGTGTAATCGACACAAACTCGCCATTTTCCATTGGATTTCTTTACCATCACTACGTTGGAAAGCCAAGTAGTGTACTGTATCTCTTTTATAAATCCCGCCTCTAGCAATTCCTTGATATGCTTTTCCAACGCCTGCCTTCTGTCCGGGCCGAGTTTCCTATTTTTTTGTGCTATTGGCCTAGCATCCGGGTACATAGCTAACTTATGACAACAGAAGGTAGGTTTGATTCCGGGAATCTCGGATGCTTTCCAGGCAAACACGTCCTGGTTCTTCATTAGGCATTGGACTAGCTTGCCTTTGGTTTCTGAATCATTCTGTTTGCCTATCTTCGTGATTTGTTCTGGAAATCGTCCAATCTGAATGTCTTCCAATTCATCTACCGGCTCCGGTCTCCAATCTTCTACATCTCTCATATCCAACTCCACAAGATTGACCAGCTTGCGGGATGTCGACCTCTCTATCTGTTGATCTGAGGGATCTCCCTGCCGAATCCGAGGTGGAGAAGATGGGCCACCTTCGATTTCTCGGATTGTATTGAAATAGCATTGCCTGGACTCCTTCTGGTCACCACAAATTGTGATAACTCGGCCAAGGTGTCCGATCATCTTCATCTTCTGGTGCTTGGTGGACATCAATATATCCCATTTATGAAGTGTCGGTCTGCCTAATATGATGTTGTACGGTGAGGTGAACTCGCCAACGGTGAATGTGACTAGGCCTGTCTTGAAACCTTCCCTTGTCCCCAACGTCAATTGGAGGTCAATTGCGCCTTTCAAACTGGTGCCTCCACCATTAAAACCGATCAGCATGGTTTGACACGGTTTTAAGTCCTCCTCCTTTAGGTTCATCTTTTGAAATGCACTCAAGTTAATGATGTCGGCCGAGCTACCATTATCAACAAATATTCTTTTAACTCAGAAATTCGCCACGGTCCCTGTTATGACAAGACCGTCTTCGTGTCTGGGCACTACGCCTTTCATATCGTCTTCTGTGAAATAGATCAGCGGTGGTTCAGATTTCTTGCTGTTTTCTTTGAATTTGGGTTGATCTCTTACGGACATAACTTCCTTGAGATATTTCTTTCGCTGACTGGCGGTGTCGCCTCCACCTCCCATGCCTCCCGAGATCACATTACATTCGAATTCGGGTTCTGGGAATTCGTCCTTCTTAGTTTTCTTTTCATCTCAGTCTTTATTCTCCTGCTGACTTTTCCTTTTTCCTTGGTGCCCTTGAGTCCGGATAACATATTGTCGAAGTTTACCTTCGCGAACAAATTGTTCTATCGCATCATGGAGTTCCCGGCACTGGTCAGTCATATGACCCGGTCCATTATGGAAGTCACAATATCGGGAATAGTCTAACCCTTCTTTTCTCATTATAGGACGAGGACGTTCTACTTTCCTCATCTCCGTAAATGCAACTTCCTTCCATATCTGACCTCGTGGAGCGTTCAATGGAGCATACTTGTCAAATTTCCACTCGAACTTTTTGGACCTGAGGTTCGGGTCCTGAAAATTTCTTGGAGGTCAGTTAGCGGGAACATTTGAGGGTTGTCGATTGGATTGTGCATTCTCATGACGTCGGTTCCTCGGCGATGTAGGTTTCTTATTCTCCCTGGGGGCCGAGTTAGCGATTTCCATCTGTTCCAACTCCAAATATTTTTTGGAACGGATCATAAACTCATTCAAAGTTTTCACAGGATCTTTATAAATGGAGTTGGCGAGACGGGATGACCCATTGAGCCCGGCTGAGATGAGATGCATGTGGACCTTTTCTTCCAAGCCCTGTACCTGCAAGGCGGCTTCTTTGAATCGGTCCATATAGCTCTGTAATGTTTCTCCGGGCTGCTGGCGTATTTTCCCTAAAATGAACTCGGACTTGGGTTGCTTCTTGCTTGTTGCGAAATTCAACAAGAACTTCTGTCCAAAATCTTCAAAATTCTGGACAGAACGTGGCGGCAGTGTGTAAACCAGGCTTGAGCAGCTCCAGTCAAGGTAGTAGCAAAAATCCAAGAAATTACAGGCTCATCAATACCTCGGACGCACATTTGCATGTCGAACTCATCTATATGCACTTGGGGATCTTGGCTCCCATCATATTTGGATAAAAAGGAGCCATCGAAGTCTTCCAAGAATTGGGCTTCTACTATTTCATCGATGAACGGGCTGTTATTCTGATGACCTCGCCGATATTTCCTCCGGTATGTATCGTCTTCTCGTCTGGGTCGACATACAATTTCTCCTGCTGGTCTGTCAACAACGGTATGCTCTGGGATTCTGGCTAATGGAATGGGCCGAGGTCTTTCATTTCACGAATGGGAATGGGATATTCTGGCTTGCTCGGATTGACTGGTTGGTCCTCTATTACCAGCCTCAGCTGTGGGTGCCGAATTATTTGTTTCATGTCTTCTTTCTGCTGAGTTAAGTTGCTCATTGTGCGTTGTCGCCGGTCGTTCAGTATTAGGATTGCCCGGTTGTTTGGACAAATTCCGAGCATCCTCCTGTCGTTGAAGCTCGTATCGCTTCTCCAAATTCTCTAATCGAGATAAAATAGAATTCAGAGCGTTGTGGATAAAACGCTGGTTGGTGTCTAGTTCTACCTCGGCCATTGATGGTGGAGTACGAGTTGGTGGCATTGCTGGGGAGGAAGCGGTGTGGGACGCCGCATCCTCTGCTACCACGTTCTCCAGATTCGCATATCGGGGTGGTGGTGCGTCATGCCCAGCGATCTGATAGCTTCTGGTGTTGACCATTGTGAATTGGTGGGATTCGAAATTTATCGTCCCCACAGACGGCGCCACTGTTCTGCTCGTGAGAAACAGAATGTACCCAGCGGGGTTTGCTGGGATTTGCTATGGGATCAAACTCTCCCTCTCTGAAGATGCCTATGGAGATGAAGCACCTCCAGGAAGATGATCACTGCCGGAGACAACACAAGTGGTGTGCTGTGTGTGCAGTGTGAAGGGAAAAGAGAGAGTCAGAATTGTTGTATACCTTTCACCATGAATGATGCTTTATTTATAGGATGATACCTGGACCCTGGGAAGATATTGTTGAGGCCCATTATCTTTGGTTAAGATATTCAGATTATCTAACTAGATGAATGACAGTTGTTGTGATCATATCTTCTGTGATATCTTCTATCTCTGGGTGGTTGTAAAGTTTAAATATTTGAATGAGCATATTCATAACACTATCATTATCAAATCGAAGATAACCCAACATATAATCAAAGAATTTTCAATTAACATAATCATGTCAACTATTAAAACTACTGTTTAACAAAAAGAACTAAAAAAACAACCTAGGTAAAAAAATGCTACATTTTTTTGTTTAGGAACTATAACATAATTAAGCGAGAAAAAATAATTCTCATTTAAGAAAGTATGCAAATTTTATTCTTATTCATAATTTAACATTTAAAAAACATTATCAACAAATTTAATTCATACATTACTATATTAAAAATGTTAACATATAGTATTTAATTAATATTAAACATTATCTAGCCAAAAAAGATACAGGATAAAGAACGAGTAACAATAACCATAATGATATTGCTAATAATAAAAGCTACAAAAAGAATAATAATGATGATAAAAAAAAAAAAAAAGAAGAGGGAGCAAGTGGGGGAGTTGGCCGTCTTGAAGTAAAATGGTGCATGCATTTTGGAGCCTCTTTCTTATTCTGCATGCACACGCCTCCTTTCCTCTCTCCCTCAGATTCATTTCACCCCTCTCTTTCTCTCTCTCCGGTTAATGTCGTCCATTCAAATCTCTCTCCGGTTCCTGTCCTCCGTTCAGATTCCAACAACCTTCCGATCACACTCTATTATTCCTCTCCACGCCACCCGAATGCGAATCCCAAACCTCATCACTCGTCACACCTCCTCCGCTTAAAATTAACTTTCGGTGACCGGAACTTCCCCTCGCGAACTTCCGGCGACCGGAGGAACCACTCGAGCTTCGCTTTCCTGTTTAATTTCGGTAAAGTTGCTTCTCCGCCGCCGGATTTCGCCTCCGGCGTCAAGCGAGTCGGTGAGGTGACAGTTAGGGTTTTTCGCTCTGATTTTTCTGCAGAGACTGTAGAAATGGAGTTGAAAATGGAGTCAAGGAGCTGCATGAACGTGGCGTGCGCCACCTCGACGACGATTCGGTGGCACAAAGGCTGGGCCTTGCGAACCGGCGAATTCGTCGATCTCTGCGATAAGTGCGGGTAATGATGCTCTAGATTCCGAATCGATGAGCGTGAGTTTGATACGTGGATGTACGGAACACAACAGTGGATTAAAACTTTGGAATGATTTTGTGATTTGTGGCTTTGTTAATTGTTAATAGTTTGCTGTTTTTGGGGGGTTTTAATGCTTTTACTTTTGAATTTACTCTGAAGTTGCTAATTTAATTCTTTCTTAATCTAAGTTTTGACTTGTGTATACTTATTTTTTTCTCCAATTTTCTAAAGTTAGTTTAGTGGTGTTTACACGCATTTGTTTTTTATTTTGTTTTTTTTTTATTATAAATTATGTGTTAAGTAGTTAAAGTTGTCGTAGGTAAAATTGGGTCGCCGAATTTTAATTGTGTCTGCTGACCAGAGACCACAATTTAAAACGTTGTTTTGACTCGTGTATTTATATGGCATGTGTTTATTTTCTTTTTTACCACAATTTTATACGGCAGGTGTTTATTATTTACAGTATTTATTTTCCTTACTTTTTTTAATAAATGACAAAAAAAATTACTTGTGACTTGTGATAAAATGGGAACAGAGATTAAAAGAAAAGAAAAGAAAAGAAAAACATAGCAGTTGTATACCAGTTTGTCCGATCGTAAAGCTTGTGTGAGATACAGTGGAACAAGGATTTCATCGGGCTGAATTTTTATTGTCAAAATCATGTTGAATTTGAACGGTGCCTAATACCATTCTGTTTGGGAAACATGGAATGAGTTTGGGATGGTATCATATGATAATTCGATAATAAGTTATTGAAATTGATATATATGCTTCCACTAATTTGTCTCTTGACAAAGGTTTAAAGCATGCACTGAATGAAAAGATGATTACAAGTTGCTCTTACAATTTTCGTTTTCAAACTCAAGTTCTGTATAAGATGTGAACAATGTCATATGGATAACATGTGTCCTTTAGAGTATGTATTGACTTGGATCAATAAATCTGCAAATCTTCTTTATTTGATTGAAATTGGGCATTACCAAGATATTCATGCTCAGATTCTTAATCCTGATTTTTTCTCTGCTGTAGTTCTGCTTATGATCAATCAGCGTATTGTGATATGTTCCACTCAAATGATTCTGGTTGGAGAGAATGCACTTCATGTGACAAGGTCGAGTTCAAAAATATATATGTATTCTGGTACATTGGTAAAGTAAATATAAGACTGACAACTCTTTTTACAAATTTACCCCAATTTTGGTATTTGCATGTTCTATGTTAAGCTTAATGATCCTATGTTTTATTATCTGCAGCGTCTCCATTGCGGATGCATTGCATAAGCTGTGCAAGGAATTCAGGACTGCAACCTGTAAATTAATTATATCATTTTATTTAAATAATGATTTATGTTCACCGGCACCACTATGCAAACACATGAAAATATAGTTTCCTTTATTGATTATCACAATTCCCTCAAATAGATCAATATATATGATGTTAGATAGCAGGTCTTAATTTTCAGGTTAAACTGAATCTTGTATGATCATAAGTTAATTATTAATTAGCATGCATAGGTAAATTGAGTGTTCTATGATCTAGGTAACAATAAAAAACTTTGTTATGCAAGCTCTGCAATTAAAATCTGTGCTCCCATAAATAGGTTGTCGCTTTTAGTTTTTTTTTTCTTACATATTTGATTATTTGTGTTGATAATTGAATTTTCAAGTCTAACTGTATGCTCCCAAAATTGACAATGATAATTTGACAGATTGCAAGCAATGAAAAGCCTAATGGATCCAGGACATCAAAAGTACAAAATATTACTACACAGCAGCAGTGCACATCTCTGGCTAACCAATTAACTGTGAGGGGTATGCAAGTAAGGCATTATGCAGAGAATGATGGGCTCCGGTGGTGGTTCAAACCTCATAATGTTGAAACGGATGGGCCTTCTGCAGAAATGAAACCAGAAATTTTACCTTCAGTTGGAGAACATGGAAACACTATGATATCACAATTTCATTGTGAGTCTAATGGATCATCCAAGGCTTCCAAAGCAGAGAACTGTAAGGTAGAGACAGAAATGCGAGATACATATGAATCATTGGCACAGACAAATTTGAGTATGACCCTTGCTGCTCCTTTAGGAATTTCAAATCCCACTCATAGTGCTGTTGTTGATGAAAGGGAACAAAGTAAAACATCTCCATTTGAGTATGACCCTTGCTGCTCCTTTAGGAATTTCAAATCCCATTCATAGTGCTGTTGTTGATGAAAGGGAACAAAGTAAAACATCTCCATTTTTATTGGGGTCAAGGTCTCGTCATCTTTTACCTAAACCCCCTAGGACAAGCTTAGAAGCAAATGCTGGCATGGTATCTCAGATTTGTGTAGCAAGACCACTTGCTGAAGGACGGGAAGGAATCAGTTGCTTCCACGTTATTGGCCTAGGATTACTGATCAAGAGTTGCAACAAATATCAGGAGAGTATCCAGCATTGTAATTAGTTCTATAAATTATTATTGATCATTGGCAGGATACTTACACAGGTTGATAAACTTATTATTATTTTGATAGCTACTTTTTACCTTAGTATTTTCTTAACCATTCATGATATGTTCAAGTTCAAATTCTACGATCGTGCCACTCTTTGAAAAGATGCTTAGTGCAAGTGATGCTGGTCGAATTGGTCGTTTGGTTTTACCAAAATCATGTGCTGAAGTATGTTGAACTGGCATTTACTGTTGTCATTTTATATTTAAGTAACAATTCTAGTAAAAGTTGTTTTTCTTGACGAGTCTAGTAATTTGTTAAAAATGAAAAAGGAGAGCATTGTGCAGGCATATTTTCCTCCAATCTCTCAACCAGAGGGCCTTCCTTTACGAATCCAAGATGTGAGAGGAAAAGAATGGATGTTTCAATTTAGATTTTGGCCAAACAATAACAGCAGGATGTATGTTTTAGAAGGTGTAACCCCCTGCATTCAGTCTATGCAATTGCATGCTGGAGATACTGGTATGTTTTACTAAGAATCCAATAAGAATAGAGAAGATGGAACAGAATAGAAAATATGACAGAGAAATTTTATATAAGTAAATTGAAATATTTTTTTACAACACAGGTTTTCGAGAGCCTGCGTCTTCACAATTTAGACATATCCTTTGTTTTTCCTTTTCTGCCTTCCTAATCTGGTTTACTTCTATTTATACTGCATCTAACATCTATTCCTAATCGACACAATTGTTCAGAATGGTTGTGACTATTCTCATTTGTAACTGCTCCAGATCTGATGTTGTTTTGGCTCCAAGGGTTGCACCCTTTCTCCACTAGTTGCACCCTCCTGAGTCGCACTTCCTGGCCCTAAAGGGTGCGTCTCTACACCAAGGGTCATGTCCCCTTGATTCGCATATCTTGACCTTGCCCCCCTTAGGTGGATCGTGTCTGTTGGGTGGTTTGCACCAAGGGTCATGTCCCCTTGATTCACTTCTCTTGACCTTGCGCCCCTTGGGTGGATCGTGTCTATTGGGTGGTTTGCACTCCTTGGGTGGTCCAGAATTGTTGCTTCTCTTACTCGCTGCTTACAGGTGTACACCCTAGTGATGGGTGGCTTACGCTTATCAATACCCCCGCCTAAAAGACTCACCTTGTCCTCAGGGTGATAAGTTGGAAAAATCTCTTGTAATTTAGCCACAGATTCTCAACTATTTTCACTTGTAAGTAGATTCTGCCATTGAATTAAGACTTCCACATTACCAGGTTGTAATTCCGTATATCTGAAACAGTGTCTAGATAAACCCATAATTCCTGATCCTCAGATAACATAGGTGGTAAAGGTTGAGATTGGAAAGTGTAACGACCTAAAATTATTCTAGATATTATATTTTTATTAAGGTTAAATTTTTAAGAATCGTTAAATAATTTTTATTACTATTTTATTTTTTCTGAACGGATCCTAGTATAAATTCTAAAACGTATAGATTATAGAAGTTGTTACACTGATATATATATTATAAGTAGTCACAGTCCTTGTTACAAAAGTCATTATTAAACAAGTACAGAATTTTCCATACACCGGCCTACTTCATATCTTCATTTCTACACCATCACCAATCCAGGGTATCAAGAAAATTGACCGCTGTTGCCATCTAAAAAAAAATGAAACAAATCTAGTGAGAAATAAAAATTTCTCAGTAGGCAAAAACTAAACCACCGAACACGTTAGTATGTTAGTAAATAATTAATATATTCAAATGAAGCAATAAAATAATTATGCAAACTATATGGATGCATGAGATGAATTTTCCCAGAGTGCACATGGCTTCGACATATCGTACTGTATGTAGCTACACCTCGTACTGGATGTAGACGCTGCGATCGTCTTACGCAAACATGCATGATTTTTGCCATATATTTGCACCTGGTCACTACATATCGTACTGTATGTAGTATCAAATTTTGTTTCACAAATCTCGTACTGGACTTGGAAACATAAATCAACATATCATTAGTCAAAATCCATTCATAATAAAATCCATAAGCAAAATACATACCATCTTATGGAAAAATTGTTGTTGTCATAACATCATACTTACCACAAGTATGATTAAACCACCATACCTTATTCAAATAAGATCATTACCACTTAGGCATGACCTTTGATTATCCTCAAGCTATAAAAAAATCATGTTAGTAACCTAACTAATAAACCGCATTATATCTCTAAAATAATTTCTAACACCTTTAAACTTTCACAAGAAAATTATAACCTAGCATGCATTTTAATCTCCTTTCACCTACCATCTTGCTACTTCATCCTCAAATTTAATCACTCAAACATTTGAATCATTTAACTACATACCATTCAACCTCTACTTCAAAAAAATTAATTCAAAACAGTCCCATAATAAAAATATTAACCAACAGCCCAAAGATCATCAAATCACTCACAAAAATCATCAAATGTGATTCCAAATATCACTAATATTTTAACTTATAAATCATCACCTATCCTATGGTTAAAATCAACATTTCCACATCATAAAATTACCCTCAAATGACATGAAATTACAGCCTAAATCATAGCCATCAATCTGTACATTTAAGCATGTAAATTAATCCAAATCAATTCTTAATTAAAGATTGAAGCCTAGCCTACCTCAAATGGATTTGGATTTGAAATTGATTAAGTGGCTGCTTCTTTTTGAATATCTTCTAAGAAATGAAGCCTTGAAAGAAGAAATTGATTGGTGGATAAGGTGGTAGAAGAAGTCACAGTTTGTGGAAAGCAAATAGAAAGCAAGAAAATGAAAGCAAGGTACAAGGAAAATGGAAATTGGCTTTGGCTTTGGATGCTAGATCTTACGTGAAATTTTTTCCACAGCCCTAGCTATTTATAGTAATTTAATTAGTTGAGTTTTAAGTGGTTCTAGTTAGATTAAAACTGAATTAGGAGTTGGTTTGGTTACAACTTAACTAAATCATCATTACTTTGAAAGATATTTTGCTTAAACCTTATCTTGACTTTGATTTGTCTTTGGTCAATGATTCTTTAATTTATTGTTTTGGGGCAGCTGGCTTCTCTACATGGACTTGGCTGAACAAGGGTTGCAATTGCCTGGTTTAATGCTTGCTTTCCACCTTGAAGGGCCACCTAGAAAGGTTGATTCAAAAAGCTTATCTTCATTGACTTACCATTGACTTTGGTTTACCAAACTTTTCTTCCTATTATTTCACTTAGCTATGCCTATTCTATTGCTTTTCCACGTGAATACACTTCTGGTTAGTCCAAATTTGAGCTGAATATTTGATTCCTTGGGCCAAAAGTCCAAGAGTTACAAGTTTTACTCAATCCAAATGGTCCAATGGGCTATAAGCACTCAACCAGATAGGGTTCACTCATTATTTAGTCTGTACCAACTTACTAATCCAAAAATTCTCATTTTCTAGTATGTTAAACTAGACTTCCTAAGCTTTCCAAAAAGGTATCACATGCCTTATTTGGAGTTATAAAACTCGAGATATAGAATTTTTAATCTATACTTCCAAAGCTGCCAGCGAATTTAACTTAGGACAATGACATCCCTTAGTGTTTTTGTTATTTCAAACAGTAATCAATCTAGATTGGTCTGAAATTTTAATATGTTGTAGTAGACATATAGATCTTTAATTACATATATCATACACTTAATTTGAATAATAATTGAGAGAGAAATAAATTTTTCAATTCGGGTGGCAGATATGGAAGTTTTGGGCAGCTTATGTTCAAATAAAATTTATCCTATTCTTCTTGTATCCAATTATCATCACACTTCCATACTTCAATCATAAATATATCTCATAATATAATTTTGAGGATGTTACAGAAAGAATCACCAATGACCTTCTTGAGGAGAGAGACATGAAAGACTGGATGAATTTTACTGTGAGATGGAAGATCCAATTTGTAAGCAACCGCATCCACCTTGTTTAACATTTGGAAAGGACCATAAAACCGAGGGGAGAGTTCTTCATTAATCCTTTTAGCCAAGGACCTTCTCTTGTAAGGCTGCATTTTCAAGAACAGCCATCAGCTACTGCATATTCTATATCCCAGCGGCATTTGTTGGCGTCGCGCGCATGACATCTTGAGACTTTAGCAAATTTTCTCGTAGAGCAACCAATGTAACACCTCGTTTTACTATCTTGTATTTTATTGATTTTGAATGAAATTTCTTTTCCACTTGCTTTAGAATTTTCTTAGTTGTAATTTTCACGAAAATTCCTTTCTTCGTGTTTCAAATTTTACTAATCATTCATTTCATAAACGAATTCTCCTTCACCACGATTTATTGATAATAATAAAATACAGTCCATCAATACAGTCCAAAATATAGTCCGTCATACAGTCCCAAAATACATGCCAACATAAAATACAAACTGATCTAAAGTCTAGTACAAATTATACGTCATCGGTAACAAAATACAATCCATCAAAATATCTTCATCATCTTCTCTTCACAATTATCCACTGCTTTACTGTTCCTCTGCTCGCTCAAATAAATTGAGGTCATTGCAGGTGTCAACCACAGACACAAAATAGGGTAAGTTTATGACAAACATAGTTTGAATAAAAATATATACACAGATGATTATAATATCATTCATAAAATAAGATGCATGGATGATGCATGAATCTTTATTTAAATGATGCATGACTTTCTCAACATCTTCTCAAATGGTACCATAGTCAAGATAGCCCCACGCTCTCTCAGTGGTACGAACTTATCCATTCAGTCAGGGTAGCCCAGTGTCGCGATAGGAAGGTCACCTCCATCCATGTGATCATCATGGTGGTGTGGTCCTCACTGTCTCAACTACCCCCCAGCTCAGATTCCTCTTGTCTGAACGCATGGACTCAGTTAAGCTATCTGATATACCTCCTCTTGAGGTAAATCACACGGTTTAACCCCCGCCAGGTATATGCATG
>QARZ01040334.1:27771-41205 GCA_013407115.1 Glycine latifolia | reverse complement strand
ATATTATGGACTCCCCCATCCGAGTTGAAATTAATCACAGCACCATGACCGTTCTACAAATGGGGAATGGATCTCTTGGGACCATTCAAAGCGACGGAAGGCCAAATGAAATGGCTAATAGTAGTCGTGGATTACTTTACTAAATGGATTGAGGCCGAGCCTCTGGCTACCATCACCTCGGCCCGTGTCCAAAAATTCTTTGAACGCAGTATTATAGCAAGATTTGGAATTCCGGCAGAAATAGTCACCGATAACGGAACGCAATTCACGGATAAGAAATTCCAGGAAATGATGACTGGATTCCACATAAAACACCACTTTGCATCAGTAGAGCACCCACAGTCTAATGGCCAGGCGGAAGCAGCGAACAAAGTCATTTTGGACGGATTGAAAAAATGAATGCAAGAGGCCGGCCCGAACTGGGTCGAGCAACTTTATTATGTCTTATGGGCATACAGAACCACGGCTCAAACATCCACCCGCGAGACTCCATTCAGGATGACATATGGTTGCGAAGCCATGATACCTGTAGAGATCGGCCAACCATCTTGGAGGAGGCAAATATCGCATATAGACAACAATAAGGCATTAGCTGCCGAGCTAGATTTGATAGAAGAAGTCCGAATTGCAGCACATCGTCGAGATTTACACATGAAGAAGATCTCGGCCCGGAAATTTAATAAAAGGGTAAGGCCAAGATCCTTCGAGGAAGGTGATCTCGTACTACGACGTGCGGACATTGGGAACAAGAATGCCCGAGATGGAAAATTAGCACCCAATTGGGAAGGACCATATCGGGTCACCCAAAACTTGGGGCAAGGAGCCTATGTTTTAGAAACCTTGGAAGGCAAGTAGGTCAAGCGCACATGGAATACCGACAAGCTAAAAAAGTACTATAGCTGAAAAGGCCCACGTATCCCCCGGCAATTAGCCCGAGATCGTGGAGTATTGTTTTTATTATATCTCCCGGCAATAAGCCCGACATTATAATTTAATAATTTCACGTATTTATCTGTAATCGATTCATAAGCCGAGATCCAGGCGAATCCTTCATAGAAATCGTGATCTATATATTCATGTGTTTCTCATTGGTTATGTAAGCCAAGGAATAGACACCCGGTATAAATTTTCCACTGATACCACGAATTTGAATAATGTATTCATGTGTTTCTCATTGGATATGTAAGCCGAGGAACCGGTATAAATTTTCCATTAATACCACGAATCTGAATAATCTTCGAAGAATAAATAAAATCCTCATAAGGATGATATATCATACATTGTGCACAATTTTTGAGAGCCTAGTCGTTGTTATGTATAAAATCGGTCTTGATCAAACCGGCGTAATTATTTATGGATGAATCATCGACTATATCGAAAGAATTATATCCTCAAATTAATATTACGAGATACATTCAACAATTGCTAGGACGGGAACTCAGTTCCGGAAATAATATTCGAACTAATGATTCGATTGAAACACGGCCGTTGGAGCCAAAATATTGACCGAATAAGCAAATCGGCTATGATAAAGCAAAATGAATGACGGAAGCAAGATGCGATAAATAAATTGTTCAAAATGTTAAAGAAATATTCAGTTTCAAAAAATTACATGCAAAACCGGCATCCCGGCCCTTCAAACATCTTCCCCGAGCTGATCTCCTTCAGGTAAATCCGTTGTGGTGGGCTCGTCTTCTTCCTCACTATCTGAGAGGCTCAATAATTGGCCGCCACCCACGTAAGATCTAAAGTGCGCACCTGAGGTGTTTAGCTCAATCCCAGGATTTAGAAATCGGATTTGATCCATGGCGTTGTTAAAAGATGCTTCGGCAGTCCGAGACACCTGTGATCGCACGAAGTTAAGTTCTTTTTCAGTTTCTTCTAATTCAGCTTTCCTTTTATCATCAATCGCGATCATCTGGTTACAGCAGTCGAGAGCACCTCGAACCTTACGCCGAGCAGTGCAAAGTTCAGATTCTAGTTTGGAAATCTCCGCCCGGGAAGTTTCTAGTTCAATCTTACAAGTCCCAAGCTCAGCTAGGGAAATTTCAAGTTCGGAAATTGTCTTTGTCACCAATTCTCGAGCTTCTTTTGCCTCGGCTTGGGAAGTCTCTAAATCAACACGAGCGACCTCTAACTCCTTTGTCAAAACCTTCAGAACCTCCTCGTTCTTTCGGGCCACTTCAAGTTGTTTCAACAGCTGCTCGTTCTCCTTTTTGGAGACTTCAAGGTTGGCGTCCACCCTGCACGCCTTTTTGTTTAAAGATGCCAAACTCTCAACCAAAGTGGCGGTTTTTAAGGCAGCCAGCTCGAGATTGCTCAGCTCTTCTATTTCGGCTGCAGAGAATGGCACCAAATCAGAATATCTTTTCGGTGCTCGAGCAACGTTGAAAAACTCCTATGTAACACCTTCTTCCCAGAGAGTGCAAGGAGCCAATTGAAAATATTGGGTTGAAGGTTCTGAAGGCGGAATGGCGAGATCAGCAATTGGAGGCTCCGAAACCTCGTTCGCCGCAGTAAGGTTAAGGGGCGGCACCTCTTCGGTGGCTGATACCTCGGCTGCAGGTGGAGGGGTTGTGGCTAGAACTTCCAAGTTGATTACTAGGGCAGAATTAGTTGGTACAGGGAATGGGGTAAGATCGTCGGCTTGATGCTTATCCCTGGCGACCTTGCGCTTTTTTCTTGAATGTACAGCTCTAAGATGATCGGGCCGAGGAATGGAGGCGGAATCCATTGCTACAAAGAAACAGGTTAAAATGATTATCGAAATCCAAGTGTATTCTGATATTATGATAAACAGATATAATGAGTTATAGAAGGAAGTTTCTTTGACTCTTTGAAAGACATTATACGAGCCGCAGAGCACAGATCTGAATCTGACATCTGGGCCTCGTCGGTCCGGTAAAAAGAAGGAGGAAAATCATAATGGACAGAAGTCCAATATGGGGGAAATTTCCAGCCACATGGATTCAAATTGTGAAGGAAAAAAGGATGATGGTCTGGGTCAACGATGACTTTAAAAAACTTGCTTTTAAAACCCTTGAATGATTCGGCGAACAAGGAAAAAAGCCGGCGGTCAGCATGACCACGGTCATTGCGACCCCGGAAGGAGACCCACCCTTTTCTGTTAGCGGGTTCCTTACCAGATCGGCTAATTTGGACGGTGAAGAAATAAAAGAACAAAGAGTGAGTGCACAGTATTTCTAATTCTCGGCATAAGAACTCAAAAGCCTAAATAAACACCCAACTATTGGGGTGAAGTTGAGAAGGGGCAACGCGTATGTGATCTAACACTTGCATTTGAAATTCGGTGAGGGGAAATTGAACTCCTAAATGGGTTATTACATCTTTATGAAAGAAAAAGAAATCAAGGCTATTCCCTTCACGAGAAGAGCAAATAGGTTCGTCTGGACAGGGAGCACAAATTTTAAAACCCTCTTGAATTCCGATAGGGATTGTGGCAACACTTTCGGAATCTAAGACCGAGGTAGTACATAACACCTCATGGGTTACCCAGGGATACCTATTGGTCAGACTAGGGGGAATAGTTTGAGATTGAGACCCGGCGGAGGATTCCTCAATAACTTCCAAAAGAGATGTGTCCATGATTACCTACGAAAGTAAAAAAGGAAAATGGCAATTAGTAAAGTACCTGAGAAATTGGACATTAGAGAGCTAATATTTGATGAAGCTCGGACTGACACTGGGGTATTGCTAGAAATCGGCACCTCGGTCCCTAAATTCGATTCACTTGGAATTAATGTGATAGCTCTTTGAGAAGGAGGTTTAGGGACAATAATGGGATTATGCCGACAGTTGTCAAGTAAAGCATCGGCCCGATGATTATGATCGATACTAGCGAAATAGAAAAAATCATCAAGACATTTCGAACAGGGTTCGAATCAAGTTTCAAACTGTTGATCAGATACATTATCTTTCATGGGAACATCAAAAGAAGGATTGTTTGAAGACATAGGAGTCTGAACATAAACCCTATGCTCAGTTTGGGATAACCCAGATGACAACCCTAATCTAGAAGGATTGGGAGGTTTAGGGATATTGGCTCTAGAGCCACTAGAACCAGATGGGGTTCGCAGAATGGCTTTTTCCTTTTCCTCATCGGGAATAGGAAGATCGAAAAACCAAAATGCTGAACGGGGAGGAACGGTTCTGCGGATATGCGCCTCTTCTTCCGCATAATAGTTCATGGAAAAGAATTATGAAAGCAAAGACACAAAGAAAGGGGAAAGAAAATGAAGAAGCAACGAAGATCACAGACGAAAGATATATTCACATAAATTGCGGGTGGAAATTAAAATAACTGCAAATGAAAGATGAATATGAAAGAGGAAATCGAAAATACCTGGAATAAAGAGACTGGAGAGAGACTGAGCAAAGAAAAGGAATAAAAGCGCGCAACTGAAAGTCACGAAGCAAGGAGAAGGGATTACAGGAATGGCAAAAGTAGAGGAAGGAAGTGGAAGTATTGAGGGAAGGTAAGCAGGAAATATAAACCGCCAAGATTAAAGGGTATTCGAAAAAATTAGATGTGAAAAGACGTGGGAGGGTGAAAATGTCCTTATCACAAAAAGAAATGATTACAGCGTGTAAAGAAATAACTGCATTAAAAGATCGAGGCACACGTCATTTATGAAGAAGGAGGCGTTTCATTTTACGATGATAATCATTTAAACTGCCACTGAAGAGACAAGAGGCAACTCAGTGACGATTGGAAGCATCTTTGACAAGCTTGGGAGACAAGCTATTACCTCGGCAAGGGACGAGTATGAAAAACCCATCTCGGCAATAAACAGCTCGGTATTGGTTGAAAACATACAAGTTTATAAAGGCCGAATTAATTATCTCGGCATGGGGCAATAATAGTAACCCACGTCGGCCTAAAGTTCTCGGATTCAATATAACTCGGACCTATCCATTTGATACATCCCAGTCATCCAAAATGCTAGATAACCGGGCTATGGGGCATCTATTACGGATAGGCCCATTCAAATATTTAAACTTTACAACCACCCAGAGATAGAAGATATAACAGAAGATATGATCACAACAACTGCCATTCATCTAGTTAGATAATCTGAATATCTTAACCAAAGATAATGGGCCTCAACAATATCTTCCCAGGGTCCAGGTATCATCCTATAAATAAAGCATCATTCATGGTAAAAGTTACACAACAATTCTGACTCTCTCTTTTCCCTTCACACTGCACACACAACACACCACTTGTGTTGCCTCCGGCAGTGATCATCTTCCTGGGGGTGCTTCATCTCCATAGGCATCTTCAGAGAGGGAGAGTTTGATCCCATAGCAAATCCCAGCAAACCCCGCTGGGTACATTCTGTTTCTCACGAGCAGAACAGATAGAAACTGGATTAACGCAATCACTTGCTCAAGTGGTATGTTTATTTTGGTTAATGGCAATCTAATAATGGAGTTTGTGGCGAAAAAAGGGATTTGAACAAGGCGATCTTTTGGTGTCTTTTTTGTTCCTTATAGTGGCTAAGGGATTAAATGGCTTGGTTAATGAATCTATGGAGGGGGTTTTAGAGGCTTCAAAGTTTATGACTTTATTTCCTTTTCTTTAATGCAATACACAAATGATTCGATGATGTTTGGCGAGGCATGTTGGGGCAACCTGTGGGCTATTAAATCCATTTGATAGAGCTTTGAGCTTGCTTCGGTTTAAAGGTAAATTCTCTTAAAAGCAAAAATATATGATGTTAATGTGCCTAATAATTTTCTATTAAGGTCTTAACGTTTCTTCGTTGTCCAGCTGCAATGTTGCCTTTAAATTCCGTGGGATACCTATTGGTGCTAATCTTGGGTGAGCTGCCACATAGGATCCAATTTTAAGCTTATTTAGGGGAAAAAAAGTGATATGAATACAGAAACGGGACAAATCGCGTTGAAGAATTCAGATTTAGAAATTGGTTTAGTTTTGTTTTAGGAAAAGGATATTGATATCACATTTAAGAAATAGGTGAGAAGGTGAGTGATAATTCATAAATTTAATTGCCATAAGTTGTATTCATAAGATCAAATTCAGTTCTTTGTCCAAGAATCAATGGAAGCTCTCACAAAAGGGGAAAAACTCAAACTTTCATTAAGACTCAATCTCCCTCAAAACTACAAAGTTTCTCCTATTTATAGGCTAAAATTTTCTCTAAATATCCCAACAAGAACTAAATTCCCACTTGCATTTATTTCCCACTAGGAATAAAAATCCCACTAACCACTATAATGGCTTAAAAGCCTAAAAAACATAAAGTGACCTAAAACATATTGTGAGTATCTAAAATTATTACATAATAAATAAATATGAAAATTCATATGGAAATTATAAAATGGGTCTTAATTAGTTCTTTAGCCCAAAAGTTATGTAATTCATCCAAATAAACTTCAGCCTATAGTTGCATCTTGGATTTAAACTATTGGGCTCATTGTGCTCTTTAAATTATTGTCTTTAATTTTGTTGAATTTATCTTCATGTTTTAGAAATGGCACAGTTCTTGGTTTGAGAACTTGCATCACTAAGCTTTGGAATGTCTTCTTGATTCTATTTGGTCTTGCTTTAGACATTGGGTCTCTCATCCATTGCAAAAGATACTTGAAGTAATAGGACCTTTGCAGGATCATATAAAAAAATTGTTTGGATGGATGTGTCGTTATTTGCTTTAGGGGGAGACTTACTCTGCTCAATTTAATGATGTTGTGTTTGCCTTTATATTATTTCTCTTTTTATAAAGCCCTAAAGAAGGTTATTCATGAATTGATAAAATTATAGAAACATCATTTGTGGAGTGGTTTTTTCGAAGAGGAAGAAGATATGTTGGGTTAATTGGGAAACATCATTTCTCCCAAAGTTAGAAGGCGATTTGGGAGTGAAAATTTGAATTGTTTAATATGGTATAATAGCTAAGTGGAGTTGGCAGTTTTTGTCTGCTAAAGATGCAATATGTATAATATGCTTTGTTTTAAATAAGGGAAATTGAATTCAATTTCTAGTATTAATAATCTAGTAAAAAAATGCATCTAATTAGTGGAAGGATGTTATGATTCTAGACATAAATGATGGTTGGTTTCTTAATTTAGTTACTCAAAGTGCTGGAAAGGGCTTAGGGATCTTGTTTTGGAAAGGTAAATGGTTAGGTGGTACTTGTTTAATGGTATTTTCCCCCGTCTTTATCAAATCTCTCTTATAACAAGATATTGTAGTGGTGGATATGGCCGTACAAATATCATTTGGATGACAATGTTGTTGGAAATTAATGGAAATGTAGGTTGTTCTGTTAGGAGGAAGAATTGATTGATCAACTGATGCATACTTTTTCTAGTGTGTAAAGGCATATATGACAAGGAGGGTTGAATTGTGATTTTAGAAATTGTTTAAATCTATTTTGTAAAAACAAAGTTATCATTTGAAAATAACTTTGAAAAAATAGATAACAAATTTTTGAAAAAAAAAAAGATTCAGACGATAGAATCTGCCGTCATCAAACATCTTAGCCGGTGGCGCAACAACTTTATTGGTTTTTTCGATTTCGTTGCAACCATCCATGGCGGTGTCGTTTTTCGTCGACGACCCCATCGTTGTGCCAAATCTGAGCCTCACTTATTTAAGTTCAAAAGAATAAGTTAAAATGAATATTTGCTCATCATTTCACCTTCAATTCCTGTAAACAATTGGTTGTCTTTCTTATAGAATGAAGAATAAATATTAAGTTAAAGAAAATAAAAAAAAACATTTAATGGCAGAAATCATTATATATGACAAAATATGGAATGAGAGTTCCAACCTTTTCTTTTGGGTGCTTAGTCTTGTCCAATAAAGAAATAAGCACTCTAAAAAATATGAAATAATGTATACGCTTTTTTATATTTTATTTTTTTTATCTTGTTTTTTAATTGCTTTATGATAATTAAAGATGAAGTTGAAATTAAAATTGATACTAAGGTAGAAAACTAGTTTAAAATTTTTTTAATGGTTGTTTAAATTATTTTTTTAATTCTTTTTAAGATATAAATTCAACAATTAATTAGTGCTTATGTTAACTGGGTTTATTTATGTTGATGTTATATTGATGTTGTTGAATTACGTCTATGTTAAAAACTTATTTTTTTCATAATTGTTGTTTTAAAATTTAAGCAAACTGGCCAACTTTATTTTTTTTAAAGAAATAATCACTTTTATTAGAGATTGGTTTTGAAAAATAAGCAATCAAAATGGTTAGTCTTTACAACATTTCTTAACATTTTGTTTTATTAGAAATAATTTTTTCTTAAAAAAATTATTCAAGAACACCTATTAATTGGGTTCTCAATAACGCCTATTAATTACAATGATCCAATAGAGCATATGCTAAAGCTACAATCCCATGATCCACTTGTTGATAGTGAAATTTACTTACAGTGTAGGAACTTTTTTTAAAAAAAATCTAATCAAGTCCTTAAACATTTTTTTTTTCCAATTTGGACCCTTAGTTTTGTATTTATTTTTTAATTAGATCATTGTAATTAATTTGCTTCTAGCAAAACAAACAATGCTTATATAGAAATTTCCAATTAAAGAATAATTACACGTTCAATGACTCAATTAAAAATATTTAATAATATAATTAAAATTATGGAATAATTTGTAAACCTAGAAACTAATTTGACCTTAAATAATAAAGTTGCACCTTTCATCAGTATGAGCATGTGACTTCTACTATCGTAGGGCTTGTTCTTCTTGCACCTTTCATTGACTTCCTGCAATTATTCTTGAATGTAAATTTTACATTTTAAAGTGACATTTTCCGAATGTAATTTTACATTCAAAATGAGGTATTTTGAAAGCTTTTAAAAGAGATACAAGAAACAACATTGAAGGTGCACGAAACAAATATCCTCTATTAATAAGAGCTTTTACTAACCCAAAATATGAAAAAACTCAAATCCAGATTGTTAAATGACTAAAATACTTGCATTTATCCTGAGCCACACAACCGCATGCAAATTGAGAGCAGGGTAGAATTGGAAGAGAGGGAAAACATTGTTTGAGTTTTTCACTATATAAATATTAGCCACTCTCGAAGCTAAAGCAGATTAGGGTTTCTGCATCCGCCACACTCCCTTTCTGAGCGAGATCTCAAATCTCTCGTTGATGCTTTAAAAGAACCCTAATCTCATGGCTTTTGCTTGCTGCACCTTCATTATTACTTCCAAAATGAATGAATGAATGAATGAACATACAACTCCCTCTCTATCTCTTTTTCTCACCACTCACTCACTTTGCTTGGCTACTTGTTTTGATTTGTTTCATTCTTTGTTTTCTTTTTATGTGACCTTTGGAAATTCACTCACTCTCTCTCTCTATATCTCTCTCTCTTTCTCAACCCTAAGAGGCTGTGAAGATGGTTTCAGAGTGTGGACCCAATGGATCCGCCACCGTCAAACCTCCTCGCCGGTGGCGCGACAATGTTATCGCTTTTGATTTCGTTGCAGCCATCCATGGCGGTGTTGTTTTTCGATGACCAATCCCATCGCTATGCCAGATTTGAGTCTCACCAATTTCCTAATCGAAGATCTCTCCCTCATTGGCGTTGTGTTAACGTAGTGTTTGTTAGAGGTGTATGGACTGAGAGAAGGGAAAGGGTATTTTCCAAACCCGTCGTTACTCTCTTCCCTCTCTCATTCCATACATCGTCTGACGAACGTATCATTGATTGGTTCTTGCGTGGTTTCATTTTCTATTTGTTTCAGCCTTCCTTTTCTCTAGTTAAAGTAATTTATAAGTATATGTGACTACTTTATTTCTAATTTCTTACGTTTCTTCATGTTGAAATATTTTTGTAATGCATGCAGCTCTAATTGCAGGATCATCTTTATTAAGGACTAGTGCTTAAATGCTCTGAACTTTGGAAGTAATGTTCTGGTTTTGGGTGATGAACTGGACTCGTGTGTTAACACTAGTATTGTGTGTTTGACTGATCTCTAGAACTAGGAGAATGATTTTGTACTAGAACTTCAATTCTTTTCTAACAATAATCTTATCAGAGTTTACTTTTCTGATTTTCTGTATGATGTTCAGCGGTTTGAGGCAAGCAATGAAGACTACTTGACCCAGGGGGGTAATATGCCCAAATTGGGCGTGACTAGTCACGCCTAATTTGGGCATTACTAATTGCCCCATAAACGTAAATAGTTTCAAAACAACCCCAAATTGGTAATTTTTTATTTAAAAAGTATTATTTTGATTTTTTTGCCGCAAGGCTTGTGTATTCATTTTTGAGATTATGGACGAATACGGTGAGGTTTGCATGTTTCAACTCTTGAACAACATTTGTCATTCCTACTAAGATGGAATTAGATACTGTGATAATTGAGATTTTTGGAAGATTCACTGCATCTGCATGCTTCTTTATTTCTTCCACTGTTTGTCTTGGTACATTGCCCATTTTATCCTTCAATAACATAACCCTTTTGTAAGATGGGATGTTTTTAAACCTGGATAGGACCAAGCTGTCATCTGATTGAATCAGAACTTGTTGTTTGGCTTGCTTGTCAAAGGCGGCATTGCTCAAAGCAGTGTTGACAGCATCTACAATGTCAAGACCCTTTTTGGATGCAAGGTAGGGGGCATTCTGTAAGGATAATAGAGTTAGCAATACTAGCAATTTTTTTCAAATAAAAGCTAGTGGAGCATTACTAATACTATAACATTTTCCTTCAAACACATTTACTATTAGTTGAAATTTATTAAAAACTAAAAAATTAAGAAAAAAAGTGATTTTTAATAAAGTTTAACCAATAGTAGAGATTGTATGTTGCTCACAGCCTAAGTGTTCTTACCAAAATCTGGAAATTCCACATGTGAGGTAGGCGTGGCCAACGTGGACTCCAAATTCTGCACGTCGAACAAGTTGTACACTTTGCATAGAGGAAGAACTTGCAAAACAAAGGAAAAACACTCCGACGCTCAAGTAAGTACATCAATTTATAAGAGAATAACCGAGAGTTATCTAAAGAGAGAATGAGTTTGAGTATAGAATGACTCTGTGTTCATTTCGGAGTGAGTTAGATGTCTCTAGAGAAAACCTGTAAGGTTGTATTTATAGTGTGGAGCGTGGGCTTTTGGCCTTTGTTTGTTGATAATCTGTTGATAAGATAATAACAGATAATAGCAAGCAGTTATCTAATTTAAATATAAGATAATGTGTACCTTATTGATATACTGTTATTTGTAGATAAATAATAGCTTGTAGATAACTTGTTGAGATATGATATGATAAGGTGGTTGCACCTATTCAAATATCCAGGCATATTTGATAAGCTGTTAATATAAAGATATTGTGCAGTAGATAATAATATTCCTGTAGCAATCCGTGCTCCTGTAGTAGGCCTGTGTCCGTGCTCCTGTAGTAGGGCTGACGAGGAGCCCAGACACATATGTCCGGGTTGTCCCCAGGAGAAGGAATAAGCACTATTTAATGTGGCAGTGCTGACGTGAAGGGTGTCCACGTGTACAGTGACCCCATGATGAAGCCACGTGTCATTTGACTATTTTGGATTGTACATAAGCCCCCCAGCCTCTGAGCCAATTTATGGGTGAAAGAGGATGAAAGAGTGTCGATGCAGAATGTCTAGTATCATAGTAATATAACAATTGTTGTCAGCCCCCCAAGGATGGACAAATGACATCATGTGTCGAGGTCAGTAGCGTTGTCGAGGTCTACCAAAACTTTAGACTTATGAACCGGGATGGTTTCAGCGTAGTTTGGATTTGTGAACCTGCAAATTACCAAGGACGGACCTTGGACCAAGGGTAGACCTTGGATTTGGCAAAATACCAAAGGCGGACCTTGGATTTTTTAAAGTACCAAGGGCGGACCTTGGGTTTTGTAAGGTATCAAGGGCAGACCTTGGATTTGGTAAAGTACCAAGGGCGGTCCTTGGGTTTTGTAAAGTACCAAGGACGGACCTTGGGTTTTGTAAATGGTATACCAAAGCTTTAGACTTATAAACCATGGATTCGGCGTAGTTTGGATTTACAAACCGCAAGTCTTCGTACCAAGGACAGACCTTGGACCAAGGGCGGACCTTGGGTTTATGCCAAGAGAAGTTCCTGGGCTCAGATCATGTTGATGGTTGAACATGGACAGGGTAGTCCGGGTTGTGAATGTTGAGCTGTCCCAGGCAGACTATTTTGTCTTTTAGTAGATAAGACTGATCTTGGCAGGTAAGTGAAGCGTTGAGGATAATGATAGGTCTGAGCATGGCAAGCAAACAAAGAGTCAAAACTGATGAATTCTGCCAAAATGTGACCGTCTGATGTGATTATTGAAAATATGCATGATGTTTTCATTTAATGCTATTAGTCGTGTGCCGCCCACGCACCATTACCCACGCACACGTGTCACTCGGAGAGTGGCCACATTCTGGAGATCGTGCAGTAGTGGGTAAATGCGGTCAATCATGATGCGAGCTTCTAGGAGACGTTTCGAAATCCCACCCAAAGCCGTCGACATTCATTGTTCCTTTAAATAGGAGGGATTCTTGCGATTTTCATTGCCATTTCTGTGCTTTTGATTTTTCTGAGTCTTCTTCTTCACGCTTCTTGCTTTCCTTTCCCTTTCAAGGTAATTAAAAATGTCTGTCTCACCCACTTCTGATTCTGCCTTAGGCATGGGTGGTAGTGACTCTAGTGGTTCAGTGGAGCAGCACATTATGCACGAGGTCATCTCTGTGGATGATTCTTCAGAAGAAAATGCCCATGGAGGAGTTTCAGACAGATCGTCTTCTTCCTCTGAGAGGAGGGCGAGTTCTCGTCGAGCTGGTGAGGGCACTTCTCGTCCTCGTCAGCAGGCAAGGGTGAATGAACCTTTGCCACTTGCCATCATCCCTGCTCCTTCCTTAGAGAGGATGAGGCAGGGTAGCTCTGGGGGCGTGAGGGTTTCCTCGCGTGTGCATCACAGCTCTGGTTCTGGGTCGCCACCGACCATTCCAGTTGTTCATGGCTACGAGTGGGTAAGGGAGGACGTGTTTAAATACCGCTCCTCCGTGAACTCTACAGTTTCTGTAAATGTGCTTCGCTCGACGTTGCAAATGACGACTTCTTTGGATGCCGACAAGATTGTCGTCGAGCCTTGCGGGGAGGATGACTTTCCCTGCTTGAGGGCGGCGCCGGGCGCTCTACCCTTCTTCTTCATGTACTGATGCCTCTTTGAGGTGTTAGGTCTTGTTCTTCCCTTCTCTCCCTTTCAATGTGCTCTACTGGAGTACTTGAATGTAGCCCCTTCCCAACTTCACCCTAACAATTGGGCAGTGGTACGGGACTTTGAGATTTTATGTTCTCATTTGCACATTGATGCTATTGTTCCTCTCTTCTGCTTTTTCTTTCAAACCAAGCTGTCTGGGAAGGTTGCTTGGATCTCC
>QARZ01040334.1:0-12771 GCA_013407115.1 Glycine latifolia | reverse complement strand
TATAACCTAAAACTATCCTAAAACTAAGATGTGTTTGCAACACATCAGAATGGCTTAGGTAAAGGTGGCTAAGAAAAAGATATTTAGGCTAAAACTTAAGAGAAAAGAGGGGCAATGGGGAGCAAACCAACAAGTTAAAAGAGGGGTAGAAACAAAGAAATGAGATTTAAGGGAATTTATAAGGATGAAAATCAACCATCACAACTTTTATTGCATATTTCTTTTTCTTTGCTTGAACTTCTTTTTCTTTGCTTATACACTTTTTTTTTCCTTTGAACGTTTGCTTTGTAAGCTATTTCTCTTCTTTTCTTTTCTTTTCTATTCTTTTCTCATCATCATTTTTTTTCAAATCAAAATAAAAGAAAATAAAATTACCCCACACTTGTTTGAAATCCACTCCCAAAACAATTCCAAAGCCCCTTTCCTCTCTAAAGCTAGGATAACATGGTTTTCCATTTTTTTGTAGTTTGCAGTGGGTTATATAAGAAAGAAAAGGCTAAAGGCTCAAAAAGGGTGACAATGGATATCAACACAAGGATAGGTTAATTTGGCTAGTGGCTAAAAGAACGAAGGCCTAAATCATCTCAATCAAAGCATGTGCAACAAGGAATGTCAAAAGAAGCAAGACAAAACATAGAGTAATCTAGCATAAGGGTGAATTCACACATGAAAGAACATATCCACAAAGGCTCAAAAACTCACAAGGCATAATTCTGTCACACATGATTCATCTTAAATTCTATTCCTCAACCCTACTTATCACTTCAACAATTGCAATAATGATTCACATCAAGCATGAAACCTCTCAATCCAACCAAATTTTTAACATTTCTCACAATTTATGCAAGTTAGAAATTCTATGAAAAACATGAAAAAGTGCCTAAATTCAATAAAAACAACAACAAAACAGAAACAGCAACATAAATAGACACAGCAACATAAACAGACAGAAAATAGAAACATACAGACTCAAAAACTAAAACAGATAGATAAACAGAAAACAAAATGTATAAACAGAAACGTAAGCAGAAAACAGAAAACAGACAATAACCAGAAAACAATAAACAGAGAGAAAGCAGATTTTGGAATCCTCAAAAATCCTCACCCCCCACTTGAAATGCACATTGTCCTCAATGTAAGCATGCAGAGAAATGCAAACAAAGAGACAACAAATAAAAGAAGGGAAAAGGAAACTCCCGAAATGTCATTCAAGATGCTTCATCACACAAAATTGGCAAGACCAAAGAGATGTCCGCCACAAGCTCCTCCTCCACTTGAGGGTTTTCATGAAATACTTTGAGTTGGTGACCATTGACCTTGAAGACTTTGCCGGTAACTTCATTTTTAATTTCAACTGCACCATGGGGAAAAACATTAGTAATAACAAAAGGTCCATCCCATCTAGATCGAAGTTTACCGGAAATAAGCTTAAGGCGAGAATTAAACAAAAACACTTTTTGGCCACTATGGAACTCCTTTCTAAAAATCCTAGAGTCATGGAATTTCTTCACTTTCTCCTTATAAATCTTGGAGTTCTCATAGGCTTCTAAACGAATTTCCTCAAGCTCTTGCAACTGAAGCTTCCTCTGCATACCCGCTTCATCAAATGCCATGTTGTAACTCTTCACAGCCCAATAAGCACGGTGCTCAATCTCCACTGGAAGGTGGCATGCCTTACCAAAAACCACCCTATAGGGAGACATCCCCAAAGGTGTTCGGTAAGCGGTCCTGTGAGCCCATAAAGCATCCTCAAGTAGCTTGCTCCAATCCTTCCTGTTTGGTTGCACCACCTTCTGTAACACTTGCTTGATCTCTCTGTTAAACACCTCTGCTTGCCCATTAGTTTGGGGATGATAAGCTGTAGCAACTCTATGCACAACCCCATACTTCTGAAGCAAGGATGTCAATGATCGATTACAGAAATGGCTCCCCTGGTCACTAATAATGGCTCTAGGCACACCAAACCTGCAAAAAATGTTGGATCTCACAAAATCCACAACAACTTTAGAATCATTAGTTCTGGTGGCCTTAGCCTCAACCCATCTAGAAACATAATCAACAGCAAGCAAAATATATGAAAAACCATGAGAAACAGGAAATGGACCCATAAAATCAATACCCAGACATAAAAAATCTCACAAAAAATAATGGGTTGCTTAGGCATCTCATGTCTATGTGTAATAGTTCCTCCTGCTCTCTGACACTGCTCACAAGTGGTGGTAAAGCGATGAGCATCTCTAAACAGGGTGGGCCAAAAGAACCCACAGTCTAATACCCTCCTAGCGGTCCTCTGAGGACCAAAATGACCTCCGGTAGGTGTGCCATGACAAAACTGAAGAATAGACTGAATCTCATGATCAGGCACACACCTTCGGATCACTTGATCACTACCAAATTTCCACAAATAAGGATAATCCCAAACATAATATTTAGCATCACTCTTAAGTTTATATATTTGGGACCTAGATGCATGAGGTGGAACAACAGATGCAACAATGAAATTAACAATGTCAGCAAACCAAGGTGTGACATGTGATGAATGCAAATGCATCAAATGCTCATCAGGGAAATTATCACGAATGGGAAAAGACTCAAGAGGTCCTTCAATCCTACTCAAGTGATCAGCAACCAAGTTTTCTGCACCACTTCTGTCCTTAATCTCTAGGTCAAACTCCTGAAGAAGAAGCATCCACCTGATCAATCTAGGTTTAGCATCAGGCTTCTTCAACATGTACTTCAAAACTGCATGGTCAGTAAAGACAATGATATGGGAGCAAAGCAAATAAGATCGAAATTTATCTAAAGCAAAAACAATAGCTAAAAGCTCCTTCTCAGTGGTGGTGTAGTTAACTTGGGCTGCATTTAAAGTGCACGAAGCATAAGCAATGACATGGGAGAGTTTACCAACTCTCTGTGACAACACGGCCCCAAGTGCATAATTAGAGGCGTCGCACATCAGCTCAAAGGGAAGCTCCCAATCTGGTGGCTGCATGATGGGAGAGGTAGTCAGCTTCTTCCTCAAACCTTCAAATGCCTCTTTGCAAGGCTGGTCAAATGTAAAGTCTACGTCCTTTTGGAGAAGCTTGGACAATGGCAATGCAATCTTACTGAAATCCTGAATGAATCTCCTATAAAAACCTGCATGTTCAAGAAAAGAACGTACTTTCCGCACAGAAGCGGGGTAAGGTAAAGAAGTAATCACATCAATTTTGGCCTTATCGACCTCAAGACCTCTACTAGAGACCAAATGCCCTAAAACTATACCCTCATGCACCATAAAATGGCATTTCTCAAAGTTAAGAACAAGGTTAGTCTTAATACATCGGTCAAGCACTCTAGAGAGACTATCTAAACATGCATCAAAAGAGGAACCATAAACAGTGAAATCATCCATAAACACCTCCATGCAACTCTCTAATAAATCAGAAAAGATGCTTACCATGCAACTTTGGAAGGTGCCAGGTGCGTTGCATAGGCCAAAAGGCATCCGAGTGTAAGCAAATGTGCCAAATGGATAGGTGAATGTGGTCTTGTGTTGATCCTCTGGTGCAATATGAATCTGCATGTAACCAGAAAAACCATCCAGAAAGCAATAATGTGATTTACCTGCCAATCTCTCTAAAACTTGATCAATGAAGGGAAGAGGAAAATGGTCCTTGCGAGTGGCTTGGTTGAGTCTTCTGTAATCAATGCAAACTCGCCAACTGTTGGCCACTCTAGTCGGAATCAGCTCATTATCTTGATTCTTCACAACTGTGAGACCCGACTTCTTAGGAACCACTTGGACAGGTGAAACCCAAGTGCTATCTGAGATGGGATAGATGATCCCTGCAGCTAGTAGCTTTGTCACTTCTTTCTTCACCACATCCAGAATAGTGGGATTCAGCCTCCTCTGTGGCTGCCTCACCGGCCTAGAATCATCCTCCAAAAGTATTTGATGCATGCATATAGAAGGATTAATGCCAGGAAGGTCAGCAAGGGTCCATCCAATGGCCTTCTTATGGCCTCTCAAAACATACAACAGCTTCTCTTCAAGCATCATCTAAATATGCATATTTGAGGTGCTCAGGTAATGACTTCAGCTCCACGGAAGGTGGCTGAATGGTGGAAGGCAAGGAAAGATTGGGGGCTGAGGGAAGTGGGATAGTAGGCTCAGAACCTGTATCTGTACCTGCAACACAATCAGTGTGAAGTGCGGAGGAAATCTCCGCACAAATACTACATGCAACAGCAGAATCATCACAGGTACAATTACAAGAAGCAAGATCAAAATCAGAAAAATCAGAAGAATCAGAAAAATCAGAAAGTAAATCAGAAATATCTACACTATCTACTGCAGCATCAATTATATCAAGAAGAAAAACAGAATGCTCCTCTACAGGATGTCTCATGGCCTCAAAAATGTTAAACTGGACAATGTCATTACCAAATTCCATAGAAAGAGTTCCTGCATGTACATCAATTTTAGTCCTAGCTGTCATCAAGAATGGTCTTCCTAAGATTAATGTGGAACCATGACTAGAAGACTCATTCTCCATGTCCAAGATATAAAAATCTGCAGGAAAAATCAAATTATTAACTCGTATCAACACATCTTCAATAAGTCCAAGTGGAAGGGCAACACTCCTGTTGGCCAAGTGAATGACAACACTAGTGGGTTTCAACTCACCCAGGTGTAGTGATCTGTAAACTGATGTGGGCATGACATTAATGGAGGCTCCAAGATCACACATGGCATCTGCAAAAGTAATACCTCCAATGGTGCATGGAACAGCGAAAGTGCCAGGATCCTTGCACTTCTGTGGCAAGGTGGATAGTGGCGTGGAATCAACAGTCTTGCCCTGTATGAGTGCAGATACATTCCTGCCCATCTTCACTTGCTCATCTCCCTTCAGCTTCCTCTTATGAGTACACAAATCCTTCAAAAACTTTGCATATTTCGGAATCTGTTTGATGGCATCCAATAGGGGAATGTTGATTTCAACCCTCCTGAAAATATCAAGCAAATCAGAATCAAATTCCAATTTCTTTGCAGAAATGGATCTAGAAGGAAAAGGTAGAGGAATTAGAGGAGTAGGCTGTGGTGCAGAATCTGATTTAGCACCAACAATTGTTGACTCTAAAAGCTCCTTGCCACTCCTCAAGGTAATGGCATTCAGACTCTTTGGATTAATCACTAGTTGTGCTGGAATGTTGCCAAAACCTTGCTGCTGCATCTGGTTGACAGTTGTAGCTAACTGTCCAATTTGGGTTTGGAGGTCTTGGATGGTGGCACTGACATTCTGTTGAAATTGAAGGTTGGTGGTGGTCATCTGCTTCATCAAATCCTCCAAAGAAGGTCCAGAACTGGGCTGCACTGGTTGTGCAGGTGGTGTAGGTGCAGGTTGCTGGAACTGTGGCTGTTGTCTGAATGGGGGAGGTTGGTATTTGGTAGTGGCAGGTTGGAAGTGCTGCTGTGGAGGTCTGAAGGGCTGCTGCTGTTGTGGTGGACTAGGACCATACCTCAAATTCGGATGATCTCTCCAACCAGGATTGTAAGTGCTGGAGTAAGCAGATACCACAAAGTCATGGTTGGTTGGCTGCCATCACATTCTGTTGTTGACCAATAGCAAGCTACCTCACAAGGGATGTCAACTCTGTCAATTTGTTCTCCAACCTCTGGTTATCAGCAACCATAGAAACAGAAACTTCATTTGCAGCCTTGGATGCAGCAATACCGATTTGAGTACCAAATTGTTGATAATTGGCTGCCATGTTAGAAATCAATTGCCTTGCAGCAATAGGGATCTTGTCCATCAAAGCGCCTCCACTAGCTGCATCTATCATACTCCTGTCCATCAACATCAAACCTTCATAAAAATATTGAATTAATAATTGCTCACTGATTTGATGGTGAGGGCATGTAGCACATAGCTTGTTGAATCTCTCTCAGTACTCATACAATGTCTCCCCAGCTAGTTGTCTTATACCACAAATCTCCTTCCAGATGGATGTTGTTCTGGATGCTGGAAAGAATTTCTCCAGAAATCTTCTCTTCATATCCGTCCAAGTGTTGATAGGATCTGGTTGAAGGTACAACCAGTCCTTGGCTACACCATCTAGTGAAAAAGGAAATGCTTTCATCTTGACATAATCTTCATGAATGTCATGTGGTCGCATGGTGGAACACACTACATGAAACTCCTTAAGATGCTTGTGTGGATCTTCACCTGCAAGACCATGAAACTTGGGAAGCAAATGGATCAGTCCAGATTTTAGCTCATAACTGACCTCAGTCTCAGGGTATTGAATACACCAAGGTTGGTAAACAACATCAGGTGTAGCCAATTCCTTAAGAGTTAGGTTGTTATCAGCCATTGTATCAAGATGTGCAGAAGTAGAAGGATTAGAAGTAAATTCAGAATCAAATTCAGAAGATATTATGCTACTATCTAAAACTACACTATCAAAGTCATCTAAACTAATATTATGTCTATTTAATCTGTGAAATGTCCTATCTATCTTAGGATCATATGCATGTAATTCACTTGATGTGGACCTAGTCATACACAATTCAGCTCATAAGGGACAATAAACACAGACAAAACAGCAATGTCAGCCAGCTACTCTACCAAGACACTACTCATTCTATGTGCTGAAATGAAATAGAAATTGGAAAACTGCCCTAAACAATTTTTAAAAATTCTAGAAAAATAACAGTGAAAGTCTAAAAATCATGATTGATTTTTGTGATTTTTTTGGTGATTTTTAAAAATCATGAAAATAGAAAATTGCCTCAAAAGTGGTCTAAATGAAGGAATTTGGTCTGTTTTTGCTCTGTTTTTACTACACAATTTCTCATCCTACTACTACTCTGTTTTTGCTCTGTTTTTACTCTGTTTTTCTCTGTATTTTGACAGCAAACATGAAACTACATCATCCACACTTCATAATGAACAAGAATAATCATGCAATTATGTGATAAAGTGCGGTTGTGCAACAAAATGTAAATATGCAGTGAATGTAACTCTTTTTTTTTTCTTTTATATGTATTACTACTACTATGCAGTAAATATGCAGCAAAATATAAATATATTACAGTAAATTAAAGCTAGCACACAATGAACCGTGTCCCTGGCAACAGCGCCAGTTTTGATAAGCGTTTGTCGTGTGGCTTCAAAACAATTAAACTACGCTAATTCTGTAGCATAGGATTAACCTAGATCGACTCAGAGACACAATCAATATGGTTCCAACTTCAATTCACTAGTAAATAATGGGGGAATTTTTATCAAACAGTTTGTATGCGCTAAATGAAAATTGCAAAAACACAAACTACGATTAAAGATTTATGCAGAAACTAACAGAATTAATAACAAGTAATGTAAAACAGATTAAAGAGCATCAATCCAACTCACCAAACCAAGCTATTCGAATCATCATCGTTCTCAGAAATTTATCCTACTGTGAAAGTTCATTCAATTTCATTAGAAGCAGTTCAATCGAATTAACCCCTAAATTAATTGAAACCACAAACCTTAATTGAAATATCATCTAATTAATCTGTGATTTATATTTGAAATTAGGCAATGAATCCATAACCTAATCTGCTTTCAATTCTAAACGCATTCATAATCATGAAACGGAATAGCCATTGAAGAAGAAAGTGAACATTCACATAGAATTCGAAATACTAAACCAGAACTCAAATTCCCCTCTTGTTTGGATTGGATCCTTGGATTGAGTGTGATTTAGCCTTTCATGATGATCACCAAGGAAAGCCCCATGAATTAAGTGCAGAAAAATGGAAGAATAGCAAAATGGAAATGAAGAAGATGAAGAACAAATGAGAGAAAATGAAGAACAAGCTTTTGATTCTAAAAACTAAAGAAAAGAAATAATAAACTTGTTTGTGCAAAATGTAAAGTGTTGTGCAAGTTTCACTAAGGTCACTAATATGTAGTGACTAAGTCTGAAGAAAGAATGAGCCATGAACAAAACCCATCAATTCTAATTATTTGCTATTTACAACCATAAAATCAAATTCGCAGCCTAAAATTACAAGTGCAGAGGTTCCAATTTAGAAGCTTAAAATGACCCTCCAAATGACAGAATTGGCCTCGGGCTATTTCTAGAAAACTTGTAAATCTTTTTGTTATCTTTCCAGGGACTCCTAGAACGCTCCATTCGGAGTTCTGTAGCACTCTGTAGGCCCTGCACAAGTCAGATATGTCAAGTGAGCAAAAACCCGAAAATATGCAACAATTAGCAATTAAGCCCACTTACTTGCCTAAGACAAAAACTGAATTAGAATAGGAAAATAAAGGTCCAAGAGAAGTAAAATAGACTAAGAATGATAGACAAAAATTTAACTAAAAGCACTCTATCACCAAGCACTTTAGTAGAGGCATTGTCAACCCTCTTTTGAACAACTCTCCGTCAATGATGACGTAGTAGCTGGCTTTCCACTTTAGACGTCGGGCCTCATTTTCATCTGCTGGGAGTGTTCCCTTTACGAGAAAGTCTCTGTAAGGGGTCATCCAAGTGGGTTCTTCCAATTCAACAGCCATTACCACTGGGGTGTCAATGGTGGGTTTTTGGAGTGTCTCTTGGATGATTGTTTTGAGTGCCCAGTCTTCTTGGTACTGGCCAGCTTAGATAACAAGTCAGCCCTGGTGTTACTCTCTCGGGGTATGTGATACATCTCAAAACACTCGAAGCTATCGATAAGTGTTTTGGCCAGATGGTAATACTGGAGGAGTATGGCTTCCTTGGTTTGAAACTTGTCTGCTATTTATCCCTGGACGAGCTGTGAGTCAAAGTAGCATCTAAGATATTGAGCCCTGACTTCTTTTGTGAGTTTGAGTCCTGCTATGAGGGCTTCGTACTCGGCTTGGTTGTTAGAGGCTTTGAAGTTAAGCTTAAGAGCCTGCTCCAGTGATATGTTGCCGGGTCCTTCAAGTATGATGTCGGCTCTGCTTCCTTGTACGTTGGATGCTCCGTCCACGTAAAGGTTCCACCAGTCCGGGGTGGTCTTATCTTTCCCATTGAATTCTGCTAGGAAATTCTCCATGAACTGTGCCTTCATAGGATCACGTGGCTCATATCGAATGTCACATTCTGACAGTTTGACTGACCATGCCACCATCTGACCTGCCAATGCTGGTTTCCTGAGCACCTGTTTGATGGGATAGTTAGTCTTAACTATCACTTGGTGACTTTGGAAATAAGACCTAAGGCATTTGGCAGAGGTGATTAATGCCAAGGCTATTTTCTCGATCATTTGATAGTGCTTCTCGGCATCATGTAGCATGCAACTAGTGAAGTAGATAGGGAGCTAGTGTTTCCCTTCTTCTTGGACGAGTGCCAAGCTGATGGCTTCGTCTGCCACTGAGAGGTATAAGAGCAATGGTGTCTCCTGTCAAGGTCGACTTAAGATAGGTGGTGCATCAATTGTCTTCTTGAATGCCTCGAAAGCCTGCTCGCAGGTGTCATCCCAAAGGAATGGTGCTGTCTTGGTGAGCAGCTTATAAAAGGGCTTTGCTTTCTCGGCGATTTTTGAAAGGAATCTGGACAATGCGGCTATTCTTCCATTCAGCTTCTGAACTTCATTAACATTAGCCGGACTATGCATCTGTAATATGGCTGAGCATTTGTCCGGGTTGGCTTCAATACCTCAATGTGTGATCATGAAGCCAAGGAACTTGCCGCCACCTACCCCGAATGTGCACTTCTCGGGATTGAGACACATGTCAAATACCTCCTCCATATCTGCTACATGTTGGGCTACACTCTGAGACTTGATGACCATGTCGTCTACATAGACCTCGACATTACGTCCAATCTGCTTTCTGAAGACGCGGTCCATCAGTCGCTGGTACGTAGCCCCTGCATTTTTTAGACCAAAGGGCATGACCCTGTAACAGTAATTGGCGTCTTCAGTGATGAAGGTTGTCTTTTCTTCGTCTGGGGTGTTCATTTTGATCTGATTGTAACCAGAATATGCATCCAAGAAGCTCAAGATGTGGAACCCAGACGCCCCATTGACCAGTCTGTCGATGTTGGGTAATGGATATGCATCCTTGGGGCATGCCTTGTTGAGGTCTGTGAAATCTGTGCACATACGCCATTTGCCACTGGCTTTTTTGACCATGACAACATTGGCGAGCCAGGTAGAATACTGACTTCTCTGATAAAGTTGGCTTTGAGCAATTTGTTTACTTCTTCTTTGACTGCCTTTCGCCGTTCTTCTCCCATATTCTGCTTCTTCTTTGCTATGGGTTTGGCCTGTGGACATATCGCCAGCTTGTGGCATATGACACTAGGGTCAATGCCGGGCATGTCAAACGGTTGCCAAGCGAACAATGATGCATTTTTGAGGAGTACGTCAGCTAGATGTCTGTACTCATGGCTGGTGAGCTCTTTGCTAAGCTGTGTGCATTGCCCGGGTTTGGGCCTGAGTTGTAGCTTAACTAATTCTTCGATTGGTTTTGGTCCTTTGTTGATATTATCATCGCGTGGATCCATGTCGAAGGTGTCACCATGATGATCTATAAGGTAGACTGTCGATGTACAGGGAATGTACTCTCTGTCTATATTCATGACCCGGGTAGTACCCCCCGAAGTGGTACAATGTCTGTCTGACCTCCTGTTAGAAGGATATGGTAACACTTTTAGGCTTTCAACGTAACACTGTTTGGCCTGCTTCTGGTCTGCTTTCACAGTGACAATCTCCCCTGTCATGGTAGGGAACTTAATCTTTAGATGAGGTGTAGAGACAATAACTCCTAGCTCGTTGAGAGTTTTTCTACTGATCAGGACCAGGTATGATGTGTCGGCATCCAAAATGTTGTACCTAACTGTAAAGGTCCTAGATAATGAACCTTGACCAAAGGTGGTCATCAGGTCGACATATCCCAGGGTGTCGACCCTTTCTCCTGCAAAGCCGAGGAGGGGTTCTGAGCAAGGCTGTATAGCTGTTGATGAAATCTCCAGCTTCTAAAAGGTCTTCAGGTATAAGACATCAGTCGAGCTGCCCTGATCAATGAGTACTTTTGTCACCTTGAAATTAGCGATGATGAGGGAAACAACCATGGGGTCATCTTGATGGATAGGGTTAATTCCCTCAAAGTCAGCATCAGTGAAGGTGATGGGAGGTAAACTCCGCATTGGGGGATTGTTGACAGAATTTATGTCAATATCCCTGATGGAGTGCAAATATCTCTTGTGAGACTGACTTGAAATTGTATGAATTACACCACGAATGTGTTGGACGAGCTCCTCTTCTTGCCGGCGAGGGGGTTGACGCTCGTGTCTGGGTTGCGGTTGTCTTTACCCCCCTCGGTCTTCTACACCATCCTTGCGTCTGTCATTGTTTCTAAATTGCGTCGAGTGTTGTGCCTCTCCCTTCGGTAGCCATGTGTTGAACTACGAAAGGGTAGAGGGTCAACATGTTGCCGAGGACGCGACTCGCCTTGCGTCCGTTCTTCACGGGTGGTAGGGGAGTGTTTGTCCCTCTCGGGACGTCGCGTTCTTGCCTATTGTTGATCGCATTCAGCTTTCATCCTTTTGATCTCTTCCTGGTACTTGCGTTCCATCTCCGCCATGCGGTTTTCGAGTTGCTGAATGGTGTCGGCCTTTGTCATGGTAGTATGTGGGGGGTTAGATGCGTTGACAGGGGTGTCGCGTCTAACGCTGGATCGTGTACTGACCATGAATGCGTACTGATGAATGATTGGAATGAGAGGCCGCAAGGTAAGTTTTACCTGGGCCCCACGGTAGGCGTCAAATGTTCTTACCAAAATCTAGAAATTCCACATGTGAGGTAGGTGTGGCCAATGTGGACTCCAAATTTTGCACGTCAGACAAGGTGTAGACTTTGCTTAGAGGAAGAACCTGCAAAACAAAGGAAAAGCACTCCGACACTCAAGTAAGTACATCAATTTATAAGAGAATAACCGAGGGTTATCTAAAGAGAGAATGAGTTTGAGTATAGAATGACTGTGTTCATTCCGGAGTGAGTTAGATGTCTCTAGAGAGAACCTGTAAGGCTGTATTTATAGTGTGGAGTGTGGGCTTTGGGCCTTTGTTTGTTGATAATCTGTTGATAAGATAATAACAGATAATAGCAAGCAGTTATCTAATTTAAATATAAGATAATGTGTACCTTATTGATATACTGTTATTTGTAGATAAATAAAAGCTTGTAGATAACTTGTTGAGATATGATATGATAAGGTGGTTGCACCTATTCAAATATCCAGACATATTTGATAAGCTATTAATATAAAGATATTGTGCAGTAGATAATAATATTCCTGTAGCAATTTGTGCTCCTGTAGCAGGCCTGTGTCAGTGCTCCTGTAGCAAGGCTGACGAGGAGCCCAGGCACATATGTCTGGGTTGTCCCCAGGAGAAGGAATAAGCACTATTTAATGTGGCAGTGCTGACGTGGAGGGTGTTCACATGTACAGTGACCCCATGATGAAGGCCACGTGTCATTTTACTATTTTGGACTGTACACTAAGCATTATAGGGAAGTTAGGAATGTTGCTCACTTGTATGTTGACCAAAATGCCAGGAACTGCCTTAGCCTTGGCTAACTCCAAAAATGTCGAGAAGTTGACAAATTTACCACTAGTCTTGTTTGCGGGGTTTCTTAGGAAATCACTACCTGTACTAACCATTTGAGCTGAAACAAGAAATTTATACTTTAGTTCATTGTTGAAATCTTAAAGGCCGAGTCTGAACTTGAACTCTTCAATTTCTATAGATAGAAGTATTTACGTTTTA
>QARZ01040333.1:59429-72515 GCA_013407115.1 Glycine latifolia | reverse complement strand
CCCATGAATTAAGTGCAGAAAAATGGAAGAATAGCAAAATGAAAATGAAGAAGATGAAGAACAATGAAGAACAAATGAGAGAAAATGAAGAACAAGCTTTTGATTCTAAAAACTAAAGAAAAGAAATAATAAACTTGTTTGTGCAAAATGTAAAGTGCTGTCCAAGTTTCACTAAAGTCACTAATATGTAGTGACAATTAAAATGGGCCATAAACAAACCCAACAATTCTAGGTATTTGCTATTTACAACCATAAAATCAAATTCGCAGCCCAAAATTGCAAGTGCAAAGGTTCCGATTTCGAAGCTTAAAATGACCCTCCAAATGATAGAATTGGCCTCAGGCTATTTTTAGCAAACTTGTAGATCTTTTTGTTATCTTTCTAGGGACTCCTAGAATGCTCCATTTGGAGTTCTGTAGAGCTCTGTAGATCCTGTACAAGCTAGATACGTCAAGTGAGCTTAAAATCCGAAAATACGCAACAATTAGCAATTAAGCCCACTAACTTGCCTAAGACAAAAACTGAATTAGAATGGGAAAATAAAAGTCCAAGAGAAGTCAAATAAGCTAAGAATGATAGAAAAATATTTAACTAAAGGCACTCCATCACCCATGGAGGGGATACATGACAGGTTACCTTTCCGAGGAAGGATGTGTTCCTAGCCAAGTCATGCATTGATGGTGCCCATGGTTGTATGCGGTATATGGTCCACGTAGGGTGCAGTGACTGGTTGGATATCCTTGCGAGGAAGGGTTTACTAATTTTAAGCATCCCAGGAGAGAAAGGGATTGTTAAAATTCTGGTCCCTAGCTATCCATGGTCAGTGCATCGGTGATGTTATGTATGTGCATGGGGGTGTATGACTGGATAACCTTGCAAGGGAAGGTTTACGAATTTTAAGCATCCCAAGAGAGAATGAGATTGTTTAAAATTCTGGTCCCTAGCTATCCATGGTCAGTGCATTTATGGTACCCATGTTTCATACTTCATAATTGCATGGATGGAAATAGAATGGTGGCAGTAAGTACCGAGGGTACTAGGGGGCATATCACTTTGTTTGGAACTCCCTTGAGACTCAGGGTTGATCACCATGGGGGGGAGCGACCTGTGCATGACAGGGTGACCTCGATGAGCTACTGCATCATTTTCCTGAGAAAGGATATTTCTATGAGGATGGTACCACATTGCATTTTGAGAGTTGAGTTAGGTGCATGCATCATTCTAATCATGATTGATTTGAGTTGTGAAAAAGTGAATGACTAGTTAGTTGTGTGGGTTGAACTTATTTATTATTGAGAATGATTTTGATTGTTATTGTTGTTTCTTTCTAATTATTGTTATTTGGTACTTGTTGTTTTTGGTATAATAAACTCACCCTTGCAATTTTTGTATCGTGTGGTTGGTACCTGTGATGATCGCGAGCATTTGTTGGTGGAAGCAGATGATCAACAATAGGTGATATTGAAGAGAGATTTCTTTTGTTGGAGCCGCCAAGCCAACGTGACAACGTTGGAATTTGCCATGAAGAGAGAGTTGTATTTTTGTTATCATTTTTTTAGTCGGTTCCTTGTTTCTCTTGATCAGACATGTAATCTGAAGTCTATATATTTGTAAAAACTTAGTTATGTTCTGACATAGGAATAATATGTATATGTTTCATATATATATATATATATATATATGTAATTATTTACATATGTGTGTGTGTTTTTAATGAATGTATTATCCCGAAAAGAATTTACCATAATTTTTCATAATCAAATTAATGAAGTTTTATTAAAAATTGAAAAAAAATTCACATTTAGAGTTATGATATCATAGCGACGAGGTGGGTCATTACAGGGAGCCATGCCAATGGTAGAATGAAAACTATTGTTATGGGTAAACTCTATCAACGGTAGGAAACTATCCCAACTACCCTTCTGCTCTAAAATACACGCCCTCAAAAGCTCCCTAGAGACTGAATGGTCCACTCGGTTTGACCATCAATTTGAGGGTGATAGGGCGAGCTTAGCCTAAGTTGGGTTCCCAAAGCTTTGTTCAAACTTTCCCAAAATCTAGAAGTGAATCTAGGATCCCGATCAGATACTATGCTAGATGGCACACCATGCAATCTGATAATCTCACTAATATACAGGGAGGTTAACTTTTCTAAAGAGAACAGGATATTAATGGGGATAAAGTGAGCAGATTTTGTCAACCTGTCAACAATAACCCAAATAGAATATAACCCCTTCTGGGTCCTAGGCAATCCAACGACAAAATCCATGGAGATACTATCCCACTCCCACTGGGGTATCTCTAAGGGTTGCAACTTACCCGATGGTCTCTGATGTTCTATCTTAGCCTTCTGACAGACTAAGCATGCGTGTAACGACCTAAATTTCTACTGATTTTTATTATCTTTATTATTATTTGCTTAAGGATAAATTCCCGAGAAACTTATATTAGTGAAATTTCTAAAACGTACAAATATAGACTTAATATTGTACATAGCCATAGTTCTTGTTACAAAAGTCAATACAAATACAGTACTTTCCATACTTCAGTCTAATACATGACTTCCTTTACTACTCCAGCTCCTCAATGAACCTGACCATGATTGTTATCTAAGAAAAACATGAAACAAACTTTTGTGAGAAATAAAATTTCTCAGTAGGCAAAGCTAAATCCCAGCTTATTAGTAGGTTAGTAAAACATCAATATATTCAAACACATATATAAGAAATATGCAAGCTATATGAATGCATGAGATGAACTATCCCAGGGTGCAATGGCCTCCACATATCGTACTGTATGTGGCTACACCTCGTACTGGATGTAGACGCTGCTATAGTCTAACGCAAACATGCATGAAGATTGCCATGTATCCTGCACTTGGGTACTACATATCGTACTGTATGTAGCATCAGATTCTGTTTCTCCGAAGCCTCGTACTGGACTTGGAAACAGTAATCCACCTATCTTATCACATCAATATTCATCCATAATAAAATCAAATCCATAAGTAAAACACATATACCTTATGGAAAAATATTTTCATCATATCATCATATGGATTATAAATATGGTTACACCACCATAATATGTATTATAAGTATGGTTACACCACCATATTTTAATCAAGTAAGATTGTTACCATCTTTTATGCATAACCAGAGAATAGTTTTAACTATAGAAAAATTATGTTAGTAATCTAACTAATAATCCTCAATATAAATAATATCTAATTCCCTTGAAACCTTCACAAGAAAAGATTCAAACCTAGTATGCAATCTTGATTCTCCTTTCACTTACTTCCTCACTAATTAATCCTCAAAAGTGAATCATTTAATATTTAAACCATTAAACTACATACCATTCAACCTCTACTTCTAAATTTAAATCAAAATAGTTTCATAAAAATATCAACAGACAGCTCAAAATATCATTAAAATCACCTTCAAAAGATCATCAAATGGGCTTCCATACATCACTAATATTGATGGATATAAATCATCACCTATCTTATGGCTTAAATCAACATATTCTCATTAAAGAATAACCTTCAAACATCACAAAATTCAAGCCTAAATAATAACCATAATTCAGCCAACTAAAGCATATAAATTAATCCAAACCATTGATTAACTAGAGATTTAAGCTTAACCTACCTCAAGTGAGTTTGAGTCTTGAGAATGGAATGGATAAATGGCTTCCTTCCTTCCTTCCTTCCTTGGGAAATCCTCTTAGAGATGAAGCCTTGATATCCTTCCACTAAGCTTGTCAAAAGTTCTTCCTAAGGTTGCTAGGTTTCTCACGAAATTTCTTCAAGATGGTGGAGTTTTCTTTTCTTACTTGATTCAAGCTTTAAAAGAGAAAGATGAAATGAAATGAAGGTGATATGAGGGGAGAGGGTGCATGAAATTGAGGTAGAAGAAGTTTTTTGAGAATGGTTTGAACTTAAGGTCCCCCCTCCCTTTATATAGTGTTTAGAAATTAATTTAATAATCAAGGACATTTTTGCCCTTCCTAACTTAATGACCTTCATTTGGTTCCGTTCTAACTAAATTACCTTCATTTAGTTTTATTCTAACTTAGTTACTTCTTGTTCCATTGAATTGTAACTAAGTGAAATGATGGCTTTTTTTACTTTTCAAGAAAAATCTTCCTTATCTTAACCTAAGCCATACAAGTGTCCTTCCACTTGTTTCCATCACATGGCTTCCTTTACAAGTGGCATTTCAAGAAGATTCTCCTTCCTTCTACACCCTTCTAAATGTGCTCTTCAAACCTAGGGGGTGGGAACATAAATTTTTCTTCCTTTTATGCCATCACATGTCATTTTTGGTGTTAAGGAAAAATCTACTTCCATTTATAATTTCTACATGGCTTTTTCTTGTAGAAAGTTAATTTTAATTTGAATTCTTTCTCCTAAAAATCATATGATATAATAGAACTCTAGATATCTTCAAAAATTGGTTTCAATGATAGTTTAAAATTTCTTACAAGCAATCTATATCGAATAATACACATCCTTGCCTACAAGACTGTTCTTATTTTAATTTTGATTGGTCTGTATTAGTCTTGATCATCAAAATTACTAATCCATTTTATTAAATAGGTTTATACATCCTACAATTAAGAGATAATTCTATAGATTCTATGTATCATTTTTCCATATTTTTCTTATGCTTGAATTTTCTTAAATAAGGTCTTAAAGTTGTTATCTAGAAAAATGTCTACAAATTTTATTCTAGAGTTTTGTGTCATAAAATATTTTGATACTTAGTTTGCTAAGTGTATTCTATAATTCCATCATTTTTTTATAAAATTTCTAAAGTTATTTGAGCATTTTTGGCTTAGGGGCATATTGGTAATTTTGCCATTTATCCTAGGGGCATTTTGGTCATTTTTCAAAATATCCAAGGGTATTTTTGTAATTTCCACTTCATGGAAAGAGTGATATAGTCATTTTTCTTTAAATATACTTGTATCCAAATATTCTCACATTTCCACAATTAATTATAATATAATTTTGAGGATGTTACAATGCGTACACAAACTAACTAACCTCGTTCTTCATGTTTGGCCACCAAATCATAGCCTTAAGATCTTGATACATCTTGGTGGCACCAAGGTGGATACTTAAACTACTCTTATGCACTTCCTCTAAGATCACTTTTCTAAGCTCCGATACATTGGGAACACAGATTCTATCTTGAAGCCTCAAGACTCCATTTGATCCCACGTGGAAACTACTATCTCTTCCTGATGCTATAGCTTTTAACTGGGTTTTCAGAAAAGGATCAGACTTCTGGCCTTCTCTGATCTCTCCTAGCAATCCGCTAGTAATCCTCAAAGCTCCTAATCTCACGCGGTTAGGGGTAAGCTCACACACCAGACTAAGGTCTCTAAACTGTTCCAAAAGGTTGGCTTCCTAACCATCAAAGTGGACATATGCAAGGACTTCCTACTCAAGGCATCAGCCACTACATTGGCTTTGCCAGGATGATAGCTAAGCTCAAAATCATAATCCTTAAGAAACTTTAACCATCTCCTCTATCGTATGTTTAACTCTTTCTAACTAAACAGATACTTTAGGCTCTTATGATCATTAAACACTTCAAAATTAGAGCCAAAAAGGTAATGCCTCCATATCTTAAGAGCAAACACTACATCAACTAATTCCAAATCATAGGTAGGATAATTCCTTTCATGCGCCTTGAGTTGTCTAGAAGCATAGGCCAATACTTGGCCATTCTGCATCAACACTCCTCCTAAACCCATCTTTGATGCGTCACAAAACACCTCAAAGGATTCTCTTAGGTTAGGCAAAACTAACATAGGCGCGGTTGTTAGCTTTTCCTTCAGGGTCTGGAAACTATGTTCACACTGGGCATCCCACACAAAAACTTGACCCTTACAAGTCAGCTTGGTCAAAGGTAAAGCTATCTTGGAGAAACCTTCTATGAATCTCCGGTAATATCCTGCTAAGCCCTGAAAACTCTTAATCTCGAACACAGACTTTGGGCTATTCCACTCAAGAACAGCTTCTACTTTAGAAGGATCTACAGCTATACCTCCTTGGGATATCACATATCCAAGGAAACTCACTTTCTCCAACCAAAAGTCACACTTGGAGAACTTAGCATAAAGTTATCGATCCTTAAGGGTTTGCAACACAATCCTTAAGTGCTCCTTATGCCCCTCTCTAGTCTTAGAATACACCAAAATATCATCTATGAAAGCTACCACAAAGCTATCAAGATAGGGGTGAAAAATCCTATTCATATATTCCATAAACACACCAGGAGCATTAGTCACACCAAAGGGCATAACCAAATACTTGTAATGACCATAGTGGGTCCTAAAAAGCAGTCTTTGAAATATCCTCAGACTTCACACAGATCTAATGGTAACCCGACCTAAGGTCTATCTTACTAAACACACAAGCTCCTACCAGGTGATCCATAAAATCATCTATTCTAGGCAAAGGATACTTATTCTTAATCATCACCTTATTCAGCTGGTGGTAGTCTACACATAACCTCATGGTTCCATCCTTCTTCTACACTAACAACACTAGTGCTCCCCATGGAGACACACTAGGTCTCACAAACTGCTTATCCAACAGTTCTTCCAACTGCTTCTTAAGCTCAGCTAACTCTATAGGAGACCTCCTATAAGGGGCTACAGATATGGGTCTGGCACCAGGCACCAAATCTATAGAAAACTTGATAAGTGTCATATCTTAGTGAAATTAGGGTTACATTGAAGGCACTTATCTCTCATTTTTACTAAGAATATCTATCAAAACTTGCCCTAATCTAGTTAGTTTGTATTTAGTACTTAGGATAATATTGTGTTCATATTCTTGAAGAGTTATCCAATCTATTATTGCTTTTTGATAGGTTAAAGGATTTCTAAAGCTTCCGAATAAGCAAAAGAAAGCAAAGAGGGCTCACATAGCAAACATGAGAGGTGTTTCAAGTAATTCAGGCCCAACATCCATCAAAGCCCAAAGCATTCTTCAGCATTAAGGCATTAACTCGCCCAGGCAACCTATCCTAGTGCATCTGGCTCGCCCAGGCAAGCTTCAAGTTCCAATGAGATATACATAAGCTTGCCCAGGCGAGCAAACTCAGGCCAAAATGGGCGCCCAGGCGACTGAAGCTGGCAGGTGGTGGATTCCTATAAATAGCCAACGAATTTGGAGAGCAAGGCATGTTGTTTTGCTTAAAATCTTTCTTCTCATTGTTGTGCTTAAGCTTAGGAAGTTCTAGGTTCAGTTTACGTAGTTTTTAGGAGAGTGAGAGGTGAAGGTTATGGGGGAAACCCTGCCGGAGTGAAGCGGAGATGATTTCCTTCATCAACTCTTCTCTTAAAGAGATTCTCTCCATGGTCGCCTAAGCTTCTCGAGGATTGGATGTAATCTTCTTATCCCTATGTGTCTCTTTTAATTTTATTTATTGCATGCATCTTCTTTATCTCTTGTTGGTAATTTCATTCTGTGCTTAATGCTTGATTCTACTTGATCACTAGTTTCATGAATTTAATCCTAAGTAAAACTGGAAAGTAATCTTAGGGTTTGAACCAAATGAAATTACTTATCACGTTACGTTGCTAGGAATAGGGCTTAACATTTTAATTGCATAAGCACGCGATTTTAATTCTTAATGCTGGGGTATTTATTTTGATATGTGAGGGATCAATATCTAGTAAATATTCTTAGGATTCTCAAATACGAGGGATCGATTTGGGATAAAATATGTGCGCATCAATAAGAGTAGAAAATGATTTATGCATGATAAAATTAATTAGATATAAAAGGATAAGAATGATGAAATTCAATCCTACATTTCTCCTAAATTAATTAGTTATTTTCGTAAAATTTGTAGTTTTCGTACTTTCCTTATTTCACAAAACCCATGAACTTTCGCTTATCCGCATTGTATATAACTGTTGAACTGTTGAATTTGTTTAAAGTAACTAAGTAAACCCAAATCCTTGTGGAGACGATCTTAATTTTGTAACTTACAACGATACATCGGTGCACTTGCCGAAAATATGTAACAAGTTTCTGGCACCATTGCCGGGGATTTGCGTCGTTTACTTAAATTCATTTAAATTTTAAAATTTTTCAGTTTAATAGGGTTCTTTTCTTTTGTATAAATTTTTGTATATCTTGTTATTTATTTTTCTTTTTTATAAACTTTCTTTATCTGTTCTTTTGTTCTGTAAGCTTGCTGCTTACGGTATCTTGTAGTTTGTCCTTTTTCCTTTATACGAGGTGAGTTTTTGTTTGATCCAGAAATTACAAAAACAGAAAGGAAAAATCGAAAGAAAAAGAAGCAAGAGGCCGACAAGCAACAAAGGGAAACTGAGTCTATTGAAACTTCTTCAAAACCAATTGTACGAGAAAATATGCAAATAGAGAGGAAGAAGAAAATAGACCATCAAGGAGGACACTGGGAGATTATGCGTACCAGCAAGGACCAAAGCATTATAATAGCATAGTCATTCCTCCGTTCAACAACAAAGTGGTGGAACTGAAGCTTGCATTATTAAGTCTCATTGGCTCACACCCATTTTTCGGATTAGACCATGAAGACCCTTACATTCATCTGTCAACCTTCATGGAGCTGTGTAGTACTATGGGAGCCTCTAATACTGATACATAAGTTGTTTATCTTAGAGCTTTTCCTTTTTCCTTGACAGGTAAAGCTAAAACTTGGCTTTAGTCTCAACCAAATAAAAGTTTAAGCACATGGGACGAGTTGGAGGAGAAATTTATCGCTAGATTCTTCCCTCCATCAAGATTCATAAGTGCAAAGTCAGCTATTGCCACTTTCTCTCAAGGCATGGATGAACCACTCTGTGAGACATGGGAGAGATTCAAATCATTATTGAGGAGGTGCTCAAATCACAACTTTGATGATGCTGCCTAATTACATATCTTTTACAGTGGTTTGAGGCCACACACCAAGATGATGCTTGACGCTTCAACCGGAGGAACCATGATGTCTAAAAGTCCAGAGGAGGCTATAGTGATCATTGATTCCATAGCAGCAAGTGACTACCAATCTCACCATGATAAATCGCCAATCCAGAGGAAGGAAATTATGGAGCTGGACACCCAGAATGCCATTCTAGCTTAGAACAAGCTCCTAACACAACAATTGGAGGTCTTAACAAAGCAAATAGGCCAACTTCCTCAATAAATTCAAGGAGGATCACATAAATCTCATACAACCCATCAAGTTCAATAAATCCTTAGGTGTGATTTCTGTGGAGGAGACCTTCAAAATGGTCACTGTACAGTACCTGGTGATTGTCCACAAGAAGAGGAAGCTCACTACATGCAAAATCAATCCAGACCTCAACAACATTTTCAAGGGAATTACCAAGGGTACAGAGGAGGTCCAGGTTCTAATCAACCTTATAATTGGAGACAGAATAATAATGCTTATAATGTTCCCACTAACCCTTCTTTTACAGGCCTTCCTAATAATTCTTTTGCAAGTTCTTCTAATTCTTTTCCAGGTTCTTCAAGTAGAAACCCACCACGACAAGCTTAGTCTGATCGATTGACAAAGATGGAAGATACCCTTACTCAGTTTATGCAAATATCCATCAGTAACCAAAAGAATACTGAGGCTTTTATAAAAAATCTAGAAGTACAAGTGGGGCAGCTTGCAAAACAACTGTCTGAGCATGGAGGTGGATCTTTCTCAGCAAATACCCAAGTCAACCCTAAAGAGCAATGTAAAGCCATTATAACAAGAAGGGGGACTGTGGTTGGTAGGAAGGAAGAAGAAGAAAAGAAAAATGAAAGAAATGTAGAAAAAAATGATGATGAAGAAGTTGAAAAAGAAAATAAGAGAAAAATGATAAGAAACAAATGAAAAAATTGAGAGAAAAGTGATGAGTGAAGATGAAAAGAAAAAGAGTGACAAAGGCAAAGCTGTCTTAACCCCGCCACCAGTCCAAAACATGCCATATCCACATGCTCCATCAAAGAAAGCAAAGGAAAGGCAGTACAAGTGTTTTCTAGACATTTTCAAACAACTGCAAATCAATATTCCTTTTTCTGAAGCATTGGAGCAGATGCCAACATATGCCAAATTCATGAAGGATTTACTCACAAAGAAGAGAAGGTACACTGATGAGGAGACCATTGAGCTAGATGCAGGTTACAGTGCAATCATTCAAAAGACTATTCCAAAAAAATCAAAATATCCCGGTAGTTTCACAATTCCTGTAACTATTAGGAATTTATCAGTAGGGAAATCTCTTCTTGACTTAGGCGCAAGCATCAATCTCAAACCATTATCCATGGTCAAGCGAATAGGGGAAGTTGTAATCAGACCCACAAGGATGACTCTTCAGCTAGCAAATAGAACCATCAAGCATCCTTATGGACTCATTGAAGATGTTTTAGTGAAAGTTGATAAATTCTTCTTCCTAGTTGATTTTGTGGTGATGTATATGGATAAAGATAATGAGGTTCCAATGATTCTTGGCAGACCTTTTATGAAAACTGCCAAAGTCTTGATTGATGTGGATGAAGGAAAACTCATTGTGAGGGTGCAAGATGATGAAGTACAGTTCAATGTTCTTGAAGCAATGAAGCATCCCACAGACAAAAGAGAATGCTTTAGCGTCGATGTCCTTGATGAGGTAATTTCTTACTCTTAAAGATTTATTCACAGGAAGGAAGGTTTGGAGAAGGCATTGACAGAAACAGTCCAAGATAAAGATGGAGATCAAGAGAAAGCAAAATATCTTCATTAACTAAATGCCTGTAAAGAGATTTCTTATCACCAATCCCTCTTTGAAGAGTTGAAGAAAGAGAAGGCAGAAGAAGAACAGAAGCTGGAATTAAAGGTATTACCTTCCCATTTAAAATATGTCTTTCTTGCAGGTAATTCTGAAAAGCCAGTAATCATAAATGCCCATCTCTCTAAAGAAGAAGAAAAGAAATCGGTGAAAATCTTGAAAGAAAACTACAAAGCCATTGGTTGGACACTAGTAGATCTAACAGGTATTAGTCCTTCTTATTGTATGCATAGAATTTTGATGGAACAGGACTATAAACCTGTAGCTCAGCCACAAAGAAGGCTCAATCCAACCATGAAAGAAGTTGTCAGAAAAGAAGTGGTCAAGCTACTGGAGGCTGGAATGATATATCCTATCTCAGAAAGTCAGTGGGTAAGTCTTGTGCAGGTAGTACCCAAGAAAGGTGGCATGACAGTGATTAAAAATGATAAAGATGAACTTATTCCAACATGCACTGTTACGGGTTGGAGGATGTGTATTAACTACAGAAAGCTCAACAAAGCTACAAGAAAGGATCATTTTCCACTACCATTCATGGATCAGATGCCGGAGAGACTAGCAGGTCAGCAATATTACTGTTTTCTTAATGGTTATTCAGGATACAATCAAATCAATGTTGATCCTAAAGACCAAGAGAAAACAACCTTCACTTCTCCATTCGGTGTTTTTGCTTATAGGAAAATGCCTTTTGGTCTTTGTAATGCACCTGCCACTTTCCAAAGGTGCATGCTTGCTATTTTTTCCGACCTTGTTGAGAAAAGCATTGAAATCTTCATGGATGATTTTTCAGTATTTGGTACTTCTTTTGATTTATGCTTGTCTAACCTTGATTTTATTTTGAAAAGATGTATTGAAACTAATCTTGTGCTTAATTGGGAGACGTGTCACTTCATGGTGACTGAAGGCATTGTTTTAGGTCACAAAATTTCTATGCAGGGCATTGAAGTGGATAAAGCTAAAGTTGATGTTATGGAGAAATTACCTCCACCAACCAATGTCAAAGGCATTAGAAGTTTTCTGGGACATGCAGGGTTCTACAGACGGTTCATTAAAGATTTTTCAAAAATTGCCAAGCCACTAAGCAATCTTTTAAATAAAGAAGTTCCATTTCATTTTGATGATTCATGCTTTAAAGCTTTTGATACTTTGAAACAAAAACTAGTTTCTGCACCCATAATCACTGCACCTGATTGGACGCTTGATTTTGAAATAATGTGTGATGCAAGTGATTATGTTGTAGGAGCAGTATTGGGTCAAAGGAAAAACAAATTTTTCCATGTCATACATTATGCAAGCAAGGTTTTAAATGATGCTCAAATTAATTATGCAACAACTGAGAAAGAATTACTTGCCATAGTGTATGCTTTGGAAAAATTTAGATCATATTTGATAGGATCCAAAGTGGTGATTTTTACTGATCATGCTGCAATAAAATACTTGTTAGTTAAATCTGATTCTAAACCTAGACTTATCCGTTGGGTTTTGCTTCTACAAGAATTTGATTTAGAAATCAAGGATAAGAAAGGGTGTGAAAATCATGTAGCTGATCATCTGTCTAGGCTTATCAGTGATGAAGTAGCCACACAAGATTCTGAAATTCAAGAAGAATTCCCTGATGAGAAGCTCTTCCACATTTCAGAAAGGCCATGGTTTGCAGAGATGGCCAACTTTAAAGCAACTAGTGCAATTCCTGAAGATTACACTTGGCACTAGAAGAAGAAGTTTCTCAGAGATGCCAGATATTTTGTATGGGATGATCCTTACCTTTTCAAAATTGGAGCATATAATATTTTGAGGAGATGCGTGACTCAGCGGGAGGCAAGGAACATCCTATGGCACTGTCATAGTTCACCATATGGAGGCCACTACAATGGAGAGAGGATTGCTGCAAAAGTCCTACAATCAGGATTTTATTTGCCTACACTGTTTAAAGATGCCTATTGTAACACCCCAAAAATTTAAGAATCATGGACAATTACTACAAGTCAAATGTTAATGAAAAGACAGTAGAAAATTTTAGGGCAAAATGACAAGAACGCCCCTAACAATTTTGGAAATGACGCTTATGTCCCTAGGATGAAAATGACAATTTTGCCCTGAACAATTCTCGAAATGACCAAGGTATCCTTAAGTAAAATTACCAAAATATCCTTGGACAAATTCCCAAATGACAGTTAGGTCCCTAGGACAAATGACTAAAATGTCCCTGAACATTTGCACAAATGACCAAAATACTTTTATAGCTCTGATAAGGTCATATCAACC
>QARZ01040333.1:0-35778 GCA_013407115.1 Glycine latifolia | reverse complement strand
AATTTGAGTTCTGGTTTGGTATTTCAAATTCTGTGTGAATGTTCACTTTCTTCTTCAATCTCTATTCAATTTTCATGATTATGAATGCGTTTAGGATTGAAAGTGGATTAGGTTATGGATTCATTTCCTAATTTCAAATTTTAATCACGGATTATTTGGATGATATTTCAATTAGGTTTGTGGTTTCAATTAATTTAGGGGTTAATTCGATTGAACTGCTTCTAATGAAATTGAATGAACTTTCATAACAAAATCATTATCTGAGAACTAGGATAATTCGTATTGCTTGGTTTGGTGAATTGGATTGATGCTTTTTAATCTGTTTTACATTACCTTTAATCAATTCTATTAGTTTCTGTAATTTTCTGCAATTTTCATTTATCGCATGCAAACTGTTTGATAAAACTCCCCTTATTATTTACTAGTGAATTAAAGTTAGAACCATATTGATTGTGTCTCTGAGTCGACCTAGGTTAATCCTGTGCTATAGAATTAGTGTAGTTTAATTGTTTTGAAGCGATACGACATCGATTATCAAAACTGGCACCGTTGTCGGAGACACGGTTTATTGTGTGCTAACTTTAATTCACGGCATATTAGATAAATGCATTAGTAAAATATAAAAGAAAAAAAAAATATATATATATATATATATATATATTTACATTCACTGCATATTTACATCCTGCTACACAATTGCACTTTGTTACATATTTTCCTTGTTTTTGTTGGTTGTTATGAAGTGTATGTGAGGTGCTGGTGCAAAACAGCGAAAAAACAGAGCAAAAATAGGGGAAAATAGAGGAGTAGTAGGGAGAGAATTTGTGTAGTGTAGTTGTGTTTGTTGTGCAATTCGCTGTCCAGAATTTTGAAGTTCTGTGGCAAATTCGACCTCTAAGTAGGAGTTTTAACACTTCATAACAATTTGTTATCCAAAGTTTATCCCCCATTCTAAGCAAAACTAACCCTTTTAAGGGTTAGGTGTAAGTTAAAATTGGCAAATTCGATCTCTAAGTAGGAGTTTTAACACTGTTTTAACAATTTGCACAAGGGCATTCTAGTCATTTCATAGCAAACCATCTCGGAATGGGCTGAAATTTCCCAGAATGTGGAGAAAATTAATGCATCAAGGTGACCCTGTGAAGGATGAACACGGTCAGGAGGGGTCCAAATTGCCAAATTCAATGATCTAGACCACTTTTGAATTTATTTTGTGTTTTCATGATTTTTAAAAATCACCAAAAAAATCACAAAAATCAAACATGATTTATAGATATTTATTGTGGTGTTTTTAAATTTTTCTAAAATTGTTTAGGGCAGTTTTCCATTTTCTATTTCATTTCAGTAGATATTGTGAATAGTGTCCTGGTAGAGTAGCTGTCTGACATTTCTGTGATTTCTGTGTTTTTGTTCCTTATGAGTTGAACTGTGCATGACTAGGTCCACATCAAGTGACTTGCATTCATATGATTCTGAGATAGATAGGACATTTCACAGATTAAGCAGAAATAATATTAGTCTAGATGAATTTGATAGTGTGGTCCTAGATAGTAGTGTAGTGTTTTCTGAGTCTTCTATTTCTGAGTCTATTTCCAATTCTGCACATCTTGATTCTGAAATTTTTGTTGATACAATGGCTGATAACAACCTATTTATTAAGGAATTGGCTATACCTGATGTTGTTTACCAACCTTGGTGTATTCAATATCCTGAGACTGAGGTTAGTTATGAGCTAAAATCTGGACTGATCCATTTGCTTCCAAAGTTTCATGGTCTTGCTGGTGAAGATCCACACAAGCATCTTAAGGAGTTTCATGTAGTGTGTTCCACCATGCGACCACATGACATTCATAAGGATTATGTCAAGATGAAGGCATTTCCATTCTCTCTTGATCGTGTCGCCAAGGACTGGTTGTACCTTCAACCAGATCCTATAAACACCTGGACAGATATGAAGAGAAGATTCTTGGAGAAATTCTTCCATGCATCCAGAACAGCTTCCATCCGGAAAGAAATTTGTGGTATAAGGCAACTCCCTGGAGAGACATTATATGAGTATTGGGAGAGATTCACCAAGTTGTGTGCTACATGTCCTCACCATCAAATCAGTGAGCAATTATTGATTCAGTATTTTTATGAAGGTTTGATGTTGATGGACAAGAGTATGATAGATGCAGCTAGTGGAGGCACTTTGATGGACAAGACTCTTGTTTCTGCAAGACAGTTTATTTCTAACATGGCAGCCAACTATTAGTAATTTGGTACTAGAGGTGCTGCAACAAGCAAGCCTGCTGCAAATGAAGTTTCTGTTTCTATGGTTGCTGATAACCAGAGGTTGGAGAACAAGCTGACAGAGTTGACATCCCTTGTGAGACAACTTGTTATTGGTCAACAACAGAACGTGATGGCAGCCAATCAATCAAGGCTATGTGGTATCTTTTGTGCACTTGATCATCCAACAGATGCATGTCCCACTCTACAAGAAACAAAACAAGCTGCTGATGTTTCTGCCATACAACCTGGACAGCCATTCAGACATCAACAATAGTATAATCCTTACTCCAACACTTATAATCCTGGTTGGAGAGATCACCCGAATTTGAGGTATGGTCCTGGTCCACAACCTCCACAGCAGTCATTCAGACCTCATCAGCAGCAATATCAACCCTCCACCAGCAAATACGAAGCCCCTCCGTTCAGACAACAACCACAGTTCCAGCAGCCTGCACCTCCACCTACACAACCTGTGCAGACCAGTTCTTGACCTTCTTTGGAGGACTTGATGAAGCAAATGGCAACCACCAACATTCAATTTCAACAAAATGTCAGTGCCTGCATCCAAGACCTGTAAACTCAGATTGGACAGTTAGCTACAACTGTCAACTAGATGCAGCAGCAAGGTTCTGGCAACATTCCAGCACAACCAGTTATCAATCCAAAGAATGTGAGTGCTATTACCTTGAGGAGTGGCAAGGAGATTCCAAATGCTGGTGCTAAAATTGATGATGGTGCCAAAACAGATTCCGCACCAACACATATTCCTCTACCTTTCCTTCTAGATCCATTTCTACAAAGAAAGTGGAGTTTGATTCTGATCTGCTTGAGATTTTCAGGAGGGTGGTAGTCAACATTCCTCTTTTGGATTTCATCTAACAGATTCCAAAATATGCAAAGTTCTTGAAGGAATTGTGCACCCACAAGAGGAAGCTGAAGGGAAATGAGCAAGTGAAGATGGGCAGAAATGTATCTGCACTTATACAGGGCAAAACTGTTGATGCCATTCCACTATCCACCTTGCCCCAGAAGTGCAAGGATCCTAGCACTTTCACGGTCCCTTGCACCATTGGAGATTGTACTTTTACAGATGCCATGTGTGACCTTGGAGCCTCCATTAATGTCATGCCCACATCAGTTTACAGATCATTACATCTTGGTGATTTGAAACCCACTGGTGTTGTCATTCACTTAGCCAACAAGAGTGCTGCGCTTCCACTTGGACTTATTGAAGATGTGCTCGTGCTAGTTAATAATTTAATTTTTCCTGTAGATTTTTACATACTGGATATGGAGAATGAGTCTTCCAGCCATGGTTCCACATTGATCCTAGGGAGACCATTCTTGATGACAGTCAGGACCAAAATTGATGTGTATGCAGGAAATTTTCCATGGAGTTTGGTGATGACGTTGTCCACTTTAACATTTTTGAGGCCATGAGACATCCTGTAGAGGAACATTCTATCCTTCTTCTTGATATCATTGATGTTGCAGTAGATAGTGTAGATATTTTTGATTTTTCTGATTTTGATCTTGGTTCTTGTAATTGTACCTGTGATGATTCTACTGTTGTGTGTAGTATTTGTGCAGAGATTTCCTCCACCCTTGACTCTGATTGTGTTGCAGATACAGGTACAGATACAGGTTCTGATTCTACTATCTCCCTTCCCTCAGCCAACAACCTTTATTTGCCTTCCACCATTCAGCCACCTTCTTTGGAGTTGAAGTCACTACCTGAGCACCTTTAATATGCATATTTAGATGATGCTCAGCAGCTTCCAGTCATCATATCTAGCAGCCTATCACTTGAGCATGAAGAGAAGTTGCTGCATGTTTTGAGAGGCCACAAAAGACCATTGGATAGACACTTGCTGACCTTCCTGGAATAAATCCTTTCATCTGCATGCATCGACTACTCTTGAAGGATGATTCTAGGCCAGTTAGACAGCCACAGAGGAGGCTAAATCCCACTATTCTTGATGTGGTGAAGAAGGAAGTGATGAAGTTACTAGTTGCAGGGATCATCTATCCCATTTTAGATAGTACTTGGGTTTCACCTGTCCAAGTGGTCCCTAAGAAGTAGGGTATCACCGTTGTGCAAAATCAGGATAATGAGTTGATTTCCACTAGAGTAGCCAACAGTTGGCGAGTTTGCATTGACTACAGGAGACTTAACCAGGCAACTCGGAAGGACCATTTCCCTTTCCCCTTCATTGACCAGGTTTTGGAGAGGTTGGTAGGTAAATCACATTATTGCTTTCTTGATGGTTTTTCTAGTTACATGCAGATTCATATTGCACCAGAGGACCAACACAAGACCACATTCACTTGTCCATTTGGCACATTTGCCTACACTAGGATGCCTTTTGGCCTATGCAACGCACCTGCTACCTTCCAAAGGTGCATGGTGAGTATCTTTTCTGATTTATTAGAGAGTTGCATGGAGGTGTTTATGGATGATTTCACTGTTTATGCTTCCTCTTTTGATATATGTTTGGATAGTCTCTCTAGAGTTCTTGATCGATTTATTGGGACTAACCTTGTTCTTAACTTTGAGAAATGCCATTTTATGGTACATGAATGTATTGTCTTAGGGCATTTAGTCTCTAGTAGAGGTCTTAAGGTCAATAAGCTAAGATTGATGTTATTACTTCTTTACCTTACCCCGCTTCAGTGTGGGAAGTGCATTCTTTTCTTGGACATGCAGGTTTTTATAGGAGATTCATCCAGGATTTTAGCAAGATTGCACTGCCATTGTCCAAGCTTCTCCAAAAGGACGTAGACTTTATGATTGATCAGCCTTGCAAAGAGGCATTTGAGGAATTGAGGAAGAAGTTACGATCTGTCCCATCATGCAGCCACCAGATTGGGAACTTCCCTTTAAGCTCATGTGTGATGCCTCTAACTATGCACTTGGGGTTGTGTTGTCACATAGAGTTGATAAAAGATCCCATGTCATTGCTTATGCTTCACGCACTTTAGATGCAACCCAAGTTAACTACACCACCATAGACAAAGAGCTTTTAGCTATTGTTTTTGCTTTAGATAAATTCCGATCTTATTTGCTTTGCTCCCATATCACTGTCTTTACTGACCATGCAGCTTTAAAGTACCTGTTGAAGAAGCCTGATGCTAAACCTAGATTGATCAGGTGGATGCTTCTTCTTTAGGAGTTTGATATTGAGATTAAGGACAGGAGTGGTGCAGAAAACTTGGCTGCTGATCATTTGAGCACGATTGAGGGACTTGTTGAATCCTTTCCAATTAGGGATAATTTCCCTGATGAGCATTTGATGCACTTGCATTCATCACATATCACCCTTTGGTTTGCTGACATTGTGAATTTCATAGTTGCATCTGTTGTTCCACCTCATGCATCTAGGTCTCAAATAGATAAACTTAAGAGTGATGCTAAATTTTATGTGTGGCATGATCCTTATTTGTGGAGATTTGGTAGTGATCAAGTTATCCGCAGGTGTGTGCCAGACCATGAGATTCAGTCTATTCTTCAGTTTTGTCATGGCACACCTACTGGCGGTCATTTTGGTCCTCAGCGGACCGCTAAGAGGGTATTGGACTGTGGGTTCTATTGGCCCACTTTGTTTAGAGATGCTCATCACTTAACTACCACTTGTGAGCAGTGTCAAAGAGCAGAAGGAACCATTTCACGTAGACATGAGATGCCTTAGCAACCCATTATTTTTTGTGAGATTTTTTATGTGTGGAGTATTGATTTTATGGGTCCATTTCCTGTTTCTCATGGTATTTTATATATTCTAATTGCTATTGATTATGTTTCCAGATGGGTTGAAGCTAAGGCCACTAGAACTAATGATTCTAAAGTTGTTGTGGATTTTGTGAGATCCAACATTTTTTGCAGGTTTGGTGTGCCTAAAGCCATTATCAGTGACCAGGGGAGCCATTTCTGTAATAGATCATTGACATCCTTGCTTTAGAAGTATGGGGTTGTGCATAGAGTTGCTACAGCTTATCATCCCCAAACTAATGGGCAAGCAGAGGTTTTTAACAGAGAGATAAAGCAAGTGTTACAGAAGGTAGTGAAACCCAACAGGAAGGAATGGAGCAAGCTACTTGAAGATGCTTTATGCGCTCATAGGACCGCTTACCGAACACCTTTGGGGATGTCTCCCTATAGGGTGATTTTTTGTAAGTCATGCCACCTTCCGGTGGAGATTGAGCACTGTGCTTATTGGGCGGTGAAGAGTTGTAACATGGCATTTGATAAAGCAGGTATGGAAAGGAAGCTTCAAGTGCAAGAACTTGAAGAGATCCGCTTAGAAGCCTATAAGAACTCCAAGATTTACAAGGAGAAAGTGAAGAGATTTCATGACTCTCAGATTCTTAGGAAGGAGTTCCATATTGGCCAAAAAGTGTTATTGTTTAACTCTCGCCTCAAGCTTATTTCCGGTAAACTTCGATCTAGATGGGATGGACCTTTTGTTATTACTAATGTTGCACATGCTTTGATTGAGATGATTTAGGCCTTCTTTCTTTTATCCACTAGCCAAATAAACTATCCTTGCATTGATATCCATTGCTACCCTTTTTGAGCCTTTAACCTTTTCTTTCTTGTGTACCTCATTATAAAAAAAAAAAGAAAAAAATGGAAAACCAAGTTATCCTAACTTTAGGGAGAAAAGGGGCTTGGAATTGTTTTGAGAGTGGGTTTCAAAAAAGTGTGGGGTATTTTTATTTTGTTTTGATTCGAAAAGAAAAGAAAAGAAAGAGTTTACAAAGCAAAAGTTTAAAGAAGAAAAAAAAATTGCATAAACAAGGAAAAAGAAAAGCAAAGTAAAAGAAAAAGAAAAAGAAAATGCAACAAAAGTTGTTGTGATTCATTTTCATCCTTATAAGTTCTTTGTTTCTACCCCTCTTTATACTTGTTGGCTTACTCTCCATTGCCCCTCTTTTCTCTTAGTTTTAGCCTAAATATCCTTTTCTTATCCACCTTTTACCCAAGCCATACATTACAAGCCTATAAAGTCCTTTTGATCTTTTGATGCATGTGTATTTCAAGTTGAATGAATTAGAGTCTTGTCAAAATTTGGATGTGCTAGTTACATGTGGTGTTTGAGTGTAAACATAAACCTATACACATTAGAAGAGGTTGAGTGTTGCTCTTTGTGAGAGATTTCTATCACCTTGGTTCATTCTTAGTTTTAACTTGACTACTTTTTCACTTTGCACTTGTGATCATGTGTTCATGGATTATTTGAAACCTTAATTATTCTTCCATTTTTCATCTTTCTCACTTTTGTGCATTGTTAGGATCCATTGAAAAATGTGTGCGCCTTGTTCTTACCTTTCTTTTACTTTGTGGTTTACTTTAGTTTGAATTTTTCTCTTAGTCTTTCTTTTAGTTTTGCCCAGGAGTGCAAAAGTTTAAGTGTGGGGTATTTTGATTTAGTATTTTTAGTTTAATATTTTTCTATTATTCTTAGCTTATTTGACTTCTCTTGGACTTTTATTTTCTCTTTGTAATTCAGTTTTTGCCTTAGGCAATCAAGTGGGCTTAATTGATAATTATTGCTTATTTTCGGAGTTTTTGCTTACTTGACCTATCTTTCTTGTGCAGGACCTAGAGAACTCTACCAGACTCCAAATGACGCATATGAGTAGTCCCTGAAAGATAAGGAAAAGATCTAAAAGTTTTTCAGAGATAAGCCAAGGCCAATTCTATTATTTTGAGGGTCATTTTAGGCTTGAAATTCAGAATCACTACACTTGAATTTTGGGCTACGATATTGGTGTAATTAGTAATTAGTTAGATTAGTTGGGCTTCGTTGTGGCCCATCCTTCCCTACTAACTCAGTCACTATATTTAAGTGATTTTTGTTATTTGGATGGACACACTTCATTTTAGCACAAGCACATTTTGTAGTGACTTTTAGAAGTTTTTAGAATTAAAACCCTTTCTCTTATTTTCTCTCAACTGTTCTTCATTGTTCTTCATTTTCATTTCTGTTCTTCCATTTTCTTGCACTCATTTCATGGGGCTTTCATTCATGATGATCATGAAAGGCTAAACAATCAATCAATCCAAGGATCCAAGCCCAAGCAACGAAAATTTGAGTTCTGGTTTGGTATTTCAAATTCTGTGTGAATGTTCACTTTCTTCTTCAATCTCTATTCAATTTTCATGATTATGAATGCGTTTAGGATTGAAAGTGGATTAGGTTATGGATTCATTTCCTAATTTCAAATTTTAATCACGGATTATTTGGATGATATTTCAATTAGGTTTGTGGTTTCAATTAATTTAGGGGTTAATTCGATTGAACTGCTTCTAATGAAATTGAATGAACTTTCATAACAAAATCATTATCTGAGAACTAGGATAATTCGTATTGCTTGGTTTTGGTGAATTGGATTGATGCTTTTTAATCTGTTTTACATTACCTTTAATCAATTCTGTTAGTTTCTGTAATTTTCTACAATTTTCTGCAATTTTCATTTATCGCATGCAAACTGTTTGATAAAAATCCCCTTATTATTTACTAGTGAATTGAAGTTGAAACCATATTGATTGTGTCTCTAAGTCGACCTAGGTTAATCCTGTGCTACAGACTTAATGTAGTTTAATTGTTTTGAAGCGATACCACATCGGTTATCATAAGTCAACTTTGTTTGGTTTGTGGTTGTTGTACGTACACGCTAAGTGAGCTTGTCAAGTCATCTATATATAAGTATCAAAGTGGTGCAGCGGAAGCATGTTATTTCTTCTTTTGCGCTTTTCACTCCCTTTTCTCTCTAACTTTCCACACCCTAAAACCACTCCCTTAAACCACTCTGAACCACCAAGGACCACCATAGCCTACCACGAAACTACTACGCCAAAAGGAACCTCGTGACCAAAGCAGAAGTCTTTGAAAACCCTTCTTGAAGTTCGAATGAGAACGGAGCCCCAACCTTTCTTTTCTTGCCTTCCTTGAGAGCACTATGTTTGGACAAGCTCATGCTTTAAAGGATAGTGTTATAACATCGCTAAACTGTAATAAAAGGACTCCTCATTAGGTAAGGGGAGTTTATTATGTTGATAATCAGTTTTAGATACCATAGTTGGGGGTCGGGAGTCCAACTATGAAGATAACTGCATGTCCCTGTTGTATGCTGATTTTCAAGAAAATTTATGCCTTTTAACGAATGGAATGCGGAATGTTATGATTAAGGGTGTTTTTGTGTGAAGATATTGATGTTTTAAGAATCCCCTGTCCGTGAAGTTGATGTATGTTGTTGTGAACTCCCAAAACACCTTTTTAACAGTGTGTTTATGGAGGTGAAGGCTACCGGGTTAGTGCTACCAGGCGCATTTCTTCTTGTTAGAGATGTTGAGCTCGTTTCCTCTTTCTTAGAGTTACAGGGTTCTTTTCCTGGGCTTGTTTCTTCTCTTTGAAGATGTTGAGCTCGTTTCCTCTTCCTTAGAGTTATCGGGCTCCTTTCCTGGGCTCGTTTCTTCTCGTTAGAGATGTTGAACTTGTTTCCTCTTCCTTAGAGTTACCGGGTTCCTTTCCCGGGCTCATTTATTCTCTTTAGAGATGTTGAGCTCGTTTCCTTTTCCTTAGAGTTACCGAGTTCCTTTCCTGGGCTCGTTTCTTCTCTTTAGAGCTGTTGAGCTTGTTTCCTTTTCTTTAGAGCGACCGGGTTCCTTTCCCAGGCTTGTTTCTTCTCTTTAGAGCTGTTGAGCTCGTCTCCTTTTCTTTAGAGCAACGGGGTTCCTTTCCCAAGCTCGTTTCTTCTCTTTAGAGATGTTGAGCTCGTTTCCTCTTCCTTAGTGTTATCAGGCTCCTTTCCTGAGTTCATTTCTCCTCTTTAGATATGTTGAGCTCTTTTCCTCTTCCTTAGAGTTACCGGGTTCCTTTCCCGGGCTCGTTTATTCTCTTTAGAGATGTTGAGCTCGTTTCCTTTTCCTTATAGTTACCGAGTTTCTTTCCCAGGCTCGTTTCTTCTCTTTAGAGTTGTTGAGCTCGTTTCCTTTTCTTTAAAGCGACCGGGTTCCTTTCCCAGGCTCGTTTCTTCTCATTAGAGCTGTTGAGCTCGTCTCCTTTTCTTTAGAGAGACCAGGTTCGTTTCCCAGGCTCGTTTCTTCTCTTTAGAGTTGTTGAGCTCGTCTCTTTTTCTTTAGAGTGACCGGGTTCCTTTCCCGGGCTCATTGCTTTTCTTTAGAGCTACTGAGCTCGTTTCTTTCTTTAGAGCTATCGGGCTAGTGCTGCTAGGCTCAGTTTATTCTTTTTCACTGGTGCTGCCTAGTTAGTGGACCATCTTGGCTCACTAGTTTACGTTGTATTTGCGATTGATGTGTAAGTAATGATTGTATATGATAATGTTAGAATAGTGAAGGTTGGTATATGAGGTGATAATATTGATGATGTTGTGGTTGTATGCTATGTATATACCGGATGGTGCAATGATCGGTTGGTTACCCTTGCGAGGAAGGATTTGTTCCTAGCCACGGTCATTGCATCGGTGAGCCCATGTTAGGGCGGTATGTATATACATGGGGGGTGCATGGTGGGTCACCCTTGTGAGGAAGGATTTGTTCCTGGTCGGGTCATGCATTGATGATACCCACGTGACATACTTCATTTATTTTACGAAAATAGGATGATTGGCTGCAGAATACAGAAGTAATGGGGGGGCACAACTGTTTGGAACTCCTTTACTGAGACCCATAGCTGATTACTAATGGAGGGAGCGATCTGTGCACGACAGAGTGACCCTGACATCCTGCTGCATCATCTCCCTATGTTGGACTATTTTTGGCATGGTACCACATTGCATGCTGAGAGATGAGTCAGGAGCATGCAGCATTCTAAGCATTATAGGTTGACTGTGGAATATATTTGGATGACTGTCCTTGTTTGTTGCATGATGAAATGATTGTGTGTTGTGATGATATTGTGATGTTTTGGATTGCCTTCTCTAACTACTATTATCTATTACTTGTTGTTTTTACATGATAAACTCACCTTTGCTTTGTTTGTACCGTGTGGATTGGTACCTATGCTGATCGCGAACCTTTGTTTGTGTGAGCAGACGGACAGCATTAGGTGACTTGGAGGAAGATCTCTTTTTGGTTGGAGCCGCTGAGCCATCGTGATGACAATGGATCAGATTTCGGAAAAGAGTTGTGTTTTGATAGTTAACTCTTCCGTAGAATAGTCTCTTGTTTTCTTTTGAAGAACTTGTACATTTCAGATGTGGATACTTGTAAATACAACTAAATTATGTTTTTACATGTGAATGAATTGTGATGTTTAAATGCACTTTTATCTACGTATTTGCTTCATGGTGATGAATATTTATTTGCGAAAAACTTACTGCCATTTTCATAATCAATTATAAGGGATTTTCATTAAAATTTATTATCAGAGTAATTAAGAGTTAGTGATACAGTAGCGACGAGGCGAGTCGTTACAGGTCCAATGGAAGAATACTTGCAACTCAATGATCTAAATGAAAAGAAAAAGCAGAACCAAATGACGATATGGAACAGTCAACACCTTTACAAAACTCAAGGATTGGAGAACAACTAAAGACCTTTCCCTTGACAATATAATTAGGGAAGTTTCCAAGGGAGTTTCTACTAGATCCTCACTAAGAAATATTTGTTGTACTATGTCTTTTGTTTCACAAATTGAACCAAAGAGCATTGACCAAGCTTTGCTTGATGAACATTGGATGATGGCTATGCATGATAAATTGAATCAATTTAAAAGAAATTAGGTGTGGGAATTAGTTCCTAGACCCTTTTTTGACAAACCTATTGGCACCAAGTGGGTTTTCCAAAACAAACTTGATGAAAGTGGCATCATAGTTAGGAACAAAGCTAGATTGGTTTCTAAAGTTTACAACCAAGAGGAAGGCATAGACTATGATGAAACCTATGCTCTAGTAGCAAGGTTAGAGGCCATTAGGTTGTTGCTTGCATATGCACGTTTAATGGATTTTAAATTGTTTCAAATTGATGTTAAAAGTGCTTTTCTAAATAGGTTCATTGAGGAGGAAATATATGTTAATCAGCCTCCTGGATTTGTTGATTACAAACATCCAAACCATGTTTTTAAACTGAGAAAAGCTATTTATGGTTTAAAACAAGCTCCAAGGTCTTGGTATGAGAGATTGAGCAATTTCTTACTTAGTCAATCCTTCATAAGAGGACAAGTGGACAAAACCTTGTTCATCAAGAAGAATGGAAATGATATCTTGTTGGTTTAATTATATGTTGATGATATTATATTTGGTTTAACTAATCAATTTATGTGCAGAGAATTTTCGGTTTCAATGCAGAGTGAATTTGAAATGTCAATGATGGGAGAGCTAACATTCTTCCTTGGACTTCCAGTCAAGCAAATGAAGAATGGGACATTTCTAAGTCAAACCAAATACTGTCTGGAAATGATCAAGAAGTTTGAAATGGAGAAAAGCAAAGATGTTGCAACTCTAATGGCTACATCAACCTATCTTGACTCAGATGAAAAAGGAAAGAGTGTTGATGAGTCAAAATACAGAGGAATGATTGGATCTTTGTTATACTTGACTGTAAGTAGACATGACATTATGTTAAGTGTGTGTTTGTGTGCTAGATATCAAGAAAATCCCAAAGAATCACACCGTATTGCAGTCAAAAGGATCTTCAAATATCTCAAATCAACACCAAAAGTTGGACTTTGGTATCCTAAAGGTGCATCTCTCAATTTAATTGGATATTCTGACTCTGACTTGTAAGGTGCAAATTGGATAGGAAGAGTAATAGTGGAAATTACCACCTATTAGGAAGCTCACTCATCTCTTGGCACTGTAAGAAGCAATCTTGTGTTGCTTTATCAACTGTTGAAGCTGAGTACACCTCTATTGGAAGCGGTTGTGCACAAAGCCTTTGATTGAAGCAACAATTACAAGATTTTGGTGTAGAGTTGAAGGAAATACCCTTGCTCTATGACAACACAAGTGCCATCAACATATCCAAGAATCCAATTATGCATTTAAGGACCAAACACATTGAGATAAGGCATCACTTCCTCAGGGATCATATCTAAAAGGGTAATTATTCAATTAAGTTTGTAGATACACTTAATCAATTGGCTGACATATTTACAAAACCCTTTGCAAGAGATAGGTTTTATGCACTTAGAAACATGCTAGGTATACTTGATGAATCTAACATATGCTAGCATGCTATTAAATTGCCTTTCCAATTGCTAACTCATTGAATGATTGATCACACATCAAAGTGCATATTCTGTTGTATAATCATTGAATGTTCTGCATAATGAACTGGAATAATCGATTACAGCACGGGATAATCGATTATTTGTTGATTGAAAGCTTTTCAGAAACAATTCTATGCTTAAGTAATTAACTACTGAGTCAAATTAATCAATTACTCGCTGTTTAAACTGAATTTAGAAAACTTGGTCGCACTGGAGTAATCGATTACTCTTCAATTTAATCGATTACTCATGTTATAAATGCTTTTTCCAAAACTGACTTGGACTGGAATAATCGATTAGAGTAAATGGTAATCGATTACTATGTGTTAACTCTGTTTTGAGTTCTCGCTGGAGTAATCGATTATGTCTTATGTAGAAGCTTTGTTTGCCTACAAATTAATCAATTACTAGATCAGGTAATTGATTACCTATGACATTACTGCAAAATCTGCAGATTTCTTGGAAATCTGAACTGACTATCTTATCAAAAATTCAAAATTCAAACTTGCTTTTGTGCATTTAATCATCTGGGTACTCGAAATATCTGTTACACTTATTTAAAATTCAAAATCAAGCCTAAAAAATCCCTATAAATACAACTTTTCATGAAAGGGAAAGTGATACCTTCAACCCTCTATCTCCTTTGAGAATTTTGAGCATTCTTCTTGTCTTTCTCACTCTCAACCTCTACCCATTATCTTTCTATTCTAAAAAGCAAAATACCTGCCCCTAAGAAAGCTAAATCCAGCAAAAGGAAGGCTGGTGAATCCTCCAAACCCCCTGTGAACAGATTGAATTCATGGTTCACAAATGAAAATAATAGGATGAATTACATGCAATTCCATGCTACTAAACTGGTCATGTCTCCAAAATACTTAGACCTTGACTGGTTCATCAATGAGGGATTTCAATTCCCTACCTTGCTTGTGAAAATACAATGAACACACTACAAATAAACCAAGAGGGGGGTGAATTGGTTTAAAATAGATATTTTAAACTTTTGTAAACAATTTGCAGAATTTGAAATCTGGATCGTATCATATAAACCCCTTTTGAATAAAAAAATAAGTACTTTTCTTTCAACCAAGATCAACCTTGATATGCATGCAATGATAGAAATACTTCTTTGTTAATAATATTTTGATTACCCAAATCCAAGCAATGAGATATATACAAAATAAGAACAAAAGACTCAACAATTTATACTGGTTCACCTCACTAACATGGAGGCTACATCCAGTTTCTTCCAACCAACACTAGGTTAGAGTTTTCACTATATCAAAATATCTTTTACAAGCAATTTACAAGTGATTATCTTTATCAACCCTAGATAAAGAATCTGAATTCTAAAAAGATCCTGAGAACCCTACTCAGATCTTTAATGTAACGACCTGCCTCGTCGCTACTATATCACTAACTCTTAAATTACTCTAATACAAATTTTAATGAAAATCCATTATCGTTTGATTATGAAAATGGTAGTAAATTTTTCGTAAACAAGGTAATCATCACCATAAAGCAATTACATAAATAAAAGTACATTTTAAATCATTACGATTTATTCACAGGTAGAACGTGATTTAGTTGTGTTTACAAATATCCAAAGGTACAAGTTTTTCGAAAGGAAACAAGAGACTAATCTACGGAAGAGTTGACTATCAAAACACAACTCCTTGCCGGGATCTGATCCATCATCATCTCGGTTGCTCGACAACTCCGACCAAAAAGAGATCTCCTTCCAAGTCACTTAATGTTGTCCGACTGCTCACACGAACGAAAGTTCACGATCATCACAGGTACCAATCCACACGGTACAAACAAAGAAAAGGTGAGTTTATCATGCAAAACAACAATAATAGATAACAATAGTCAGGGAAGACAATCCAAACATTTTGAAGTCATCACAACACCCAAGCATTTCATCACGCAACAAACATGGACAAACCATCCAAACACATTTCACAAGTCAACCTATAATGCTTAGAATGATGCATGCTCCTGACTTATCTCTCAGCATCCAATGTGGTACCATCCCGGAAATAGACCATTACAGGAAGATGATGCAGTAGGATGTCAGGGTCAATCTGTCGTGCACAGGCCGCTCCCCCCACGGGTGATCATCCATGCGTCTCAGTAAAGGAGTTCCAAACAGACGTGCCCCTCCCAGTACTTCCATACTCTAAAGCCAATCATCCTATTTCCATCGTGCAAATGAAGAATGTCATATGGGCATCATCATTGCATAACCTGGCCAGGAAAAAATCCTTCCTCATAAGGGTAACCTGCCATGCACCCCCATGTACATACATACCGCCCCAATCACGGGCTCACTGATACATTGACCGTGGCTAGGAACAAATCATTCCTTGCAAGGTTAGCCACCCGATCCCGGTATTCTACGTGTTTATACATAGCCTACCACCACGGCATCATCAATGTATGACCCAGCCAGGAACAAATCCTTCCTCGCAAGGGTGACCCGTCATACACCCCCGTGGGTATCTATGTATATCCACCAGCATTCGATAACCATGGGCATCATCAATGCATGACCCGGCCAGGAACAAATCCTTCCTCGCAAGGGTGACCCGTCATACACCTCCCATGGTATCAATGCAAAAAAAGTCATCATCTCAAAATTATCACATATACTGACCTCAACTGTTCACAACATAATCACATACGTTTATAACCTACATACCAATCATAGACACAATATAAACTAGTGAGCCAGGATGGCTCACCAACCAGGCAGCACTAGAGAAAATAGACTAAGCCCGGTGTCACTAACCCAACAGCTCGTAAAGAAAGAAAGAAACGAGCTCAATAAGCTCTACGAAGAAGAAACAAACCCAAGAAAGGAACTTGGTATCTCTAAAGAAGAGGAGACGAGCTCACAGCTCTAAAAAGAAGAAGTGAACGTGGAACCATGGATTTTATAAAGTGCCAAGTAAGGAGCCCGGACAAGGGTGAAACTTGGATTTTATGAAATACAGAGGACGAACTTAGTACTATGCAATCGATTACATAAGCGTTTGTAATCGATTAAAACAAACAACACTTACTTGATACAACAGGTAAGACTTTTGATTGTATTAAAATCATGAACCTGCACAAGGTTATCCAGGTTACGAATGCCAAGTTGTACAAGGTATGCTTTTGGTGGGTAATCTAAACCCGGCAGTGAGTGTGCATGATAACTAGCTAATTTTGACATCTGGCACTATTGGCGCATGACACACGCGCCAAGGCCATTTTAAATAGACCACTTATCTACGAACCCAGTAACTCTCTCAAAGAATAGGACACGAGCTCAACCGAGTAGGAGAACCTAGTAGCTCTCTTAAAGAAATGACAAAAATGAGTTCAACAGCTCAAAAGAGATGATGAGCCGCACTAGATTCTACAACTTAGCAAACCCCTCCCTTGGTTGTCAGAAAGAGTCCTCGAACCCAGGATATTGGCGTCCGCCAACAAAAGACTACTAAGAGTTACATCCCGCACGTATAAGCTCAACCTGGCATACCTAACCCAGTAGCCGACACCTCCACGAACACTGCTAAAAAGCTGTCTTGGGAGTTTGCACCAATAAACACCAACTTCACAAATAAATAGTTCTTACAACATCAAACTCTTCACACAAGACCACCATCAAACATCAACATAGTTTTTCTGGAAAAATAGCACACAACAGGGACATGCAGTTATCTTCATAGTTGGACTCCCTGGCCCTCAACTATGGTATCTAACACTATTATCAACATAATAAACTCCCCTTACCTGACCAAGAGTTCTTCTCTTACAGCCTAGCGGTGCAATAACACTATCCTCTTAAGTGTGAGCTTGTTCGAATGCAACGTTCTCACAAATGCTTAAATACACCGCTTCTATAGCATCACGCTGATGCTTAAATACACCGCTGACAGGACATGTCCACTCTATGTGTAGGAACAACAACCATAGACTAATAGAGTTGACTTACCCTAACATCCACCAACACTCATACCAAGACAAAAAGCACACAAAACAGAAATTATAAAATAAATCAAACAATCAAGCATCATAACAAACATCAAACACCTATTTTAGAAACTCAAAATTTCAGGGTGTTACATTTAACCCTAGAGAACCCTACTCTAGAAAGCTTGAAAAGAAACAAATTGATATATCACAACAAAATATTGATACACAGAAAAATTCTAAGAAAAGATTCAAGAGTAACACAACCTGTGATCCTTCAATGTATGAATGAATGAATGATGGTACCAATCAATCGGGTTGAATGAAATTCAAAGCACAAAATCAAATCTCTTGAGAAACCTTCTTTTCTTTAACACATTTCCAAAAACTTAGAAATCTTGAATTCACAAGATGTGTTTCTAACTCAGATCAAATTAGTATGTTGGACACTTTAGAAAGCTTAGTATCTTTTGGGTAAGTCACTCATATGCACAGAATAATTCGTACAAAGTCTATTTATAAAGAATTGACCCACAAAGCTTTATATAAAACTGATTTAATTGATAGTAATCGATTAAAATGATGTTGTAATCGATTATTTTATCATATGTAATCGATTAAAGTATCAGATAATCGATTAATATGTTCTTGAGCTTCCTGGAAATGTTTTCATGAACAGGATAATCGATTAATATGCAATGTAATCGATTAAATGCAGTCTATATGTATGTGAAACAATGAATAATAATCGATTACATAAGATTGGTAATCGATTAAACCAGTAAAGCTCAAAATATGAAAATAGCTTGTGTAATTGATTACTGAAGAATGGTAGTCGATTATACCAGTAATGCATGATTTTCATATTTCACTATGTAATCGATTACAAGAAGCCTGTAATTGATTAATCTGTTCTTCAAGGCTTTTCCAGATATAGAACAAAGTCATTTAATCGATTAAAACACTGTGTAATCGATTAAAGCAATAAGTTTTCATTTTTCCAAAAACTTAGCCATGAGAACTTGAATTCTTGTAAAATCATTTGAGAAGCTTTAGTACATCAATTAAAAACATGCATGCATGAGGATGAGAATGCAAATGCAATGAAAGATCACAAGGCAATGCACTTGAACCACTTAGGCAAATTACAAATGCCTTCAAATTGATTGGGCATGTAAAAAGCTAAAACTCCAAGCCATCCTTGCTTCAATCTTCTTGCAGTTTCCTTTAAATACAACAACTTGAGGTTCAAGGTTTGAAGAAATTCCTTGAAATGAAGGGTACTTTCTACCCTGAACTAGAGAAGGTGTTTTATATAACGACCTGCCACATCGCTATTGTATCACTAACTCTTAATCATTCCATAAACATGTTTTAAATGAAGATCTCTTTAATTTAATTTTTGAAAATGGTGGTGCATTTTTCTCGTGAGCACATAACTACCATAGTCATAAACACATGGAATAAGAAATTAAACATCGGAGTGTAATTAGCAAAATACTGGGGTATATCCATTAAAATAAGGGGTATGATTAGCAAAATACAACTTCTGCCTGGGATCTAGTCCATCGACATCCCGGCTACTCGGCGACTCCAACCAAAAGTGGTCATCTTCCCGGTCACCTACTGCTATCCATCTGCTCACATGAACACGATTCGCAATCATCATAGGTACCAAACCATCCGGTACAACAAAGCAAAGGTGAGTTCATTATGTAAAATAACAAGCAAAAGATAACATCAATTAAGGAAGACAATCCAAGCGTCACATTATCATCACAAAATCAAGGTATATCAACATGCAACCAACACGAACAGGCATCCAGGAACATTCCACAAGTCAAATTATAATGCCTAGCATGATGTGTAACACCCCGTGTGCACCCGGTGTATTAGCATCATATAATACCAGAAGCGCGCTATTAGCGTTAACCAACGCATTGCGGAAGCGAAAGAATCGTTTTTCTTGATTACATTATGCATAGAATAAAACACATATAACACAAGTCCCTTGCTGATCCAGGTAAAAACAAACATACATAACCACAACTACCCAGGCAGATATACATAAAACTCAAAATAGAGATCATCAGGAGGAAACATACACTAAAACAACATCATCGTCGTCTATACAATAAAATGGGTGTACACTCACACCCTATCTTTTTAATACAAGACAGAGATAAAATAAAGACTCTTCTAGTCTTCATCTGCAGCCAAAGACCAGGTCCAGCACTCTCAGCTAAGGCCTCCTGCCCTGAGGTATCTCCTCTCCTCTGGAAACACCTGAAAACCACAACCCACAACGGGGTGAGATAAACATCTCAGTAAGCTCAGGGTTCTGGGAAATCCTTCCTTACCCTGGTTCACCCCCAAGCACAAAACACATAAAACTAAAACAGGAACGAGCTTAGGAAATCATCCTAGCTCTTATAACCCACTACAGGGTAACATAACCAGATACTCTCAGTATCAGAGGCATCACACCTCATCCTGGCTCTCACAGCCATCTCAAAACCATCTAACAGAGCCAAACCAGAATCATGGCTTCAACATCTCATATCGGCTCTCATAATCGTCTGACAGAGATCTCACAAAGGTACATCACATAAGTGTCTACCACTGGACACTTTCCATACCAGAGGCACTGCCTCATGAAACTATATGAAACGTTGCCTGAGAAAACCACTCAGGACTTCATACATCCAGATATGGCTCTTCTAAGAGACTCTCATCCCCTCGGGATACCTTCTCTTAGAGATACAACATATCTGTAACCATCCTGGCCTGGAAAAGATCATCCGTCAAGGGCACTCAATTCCCAGGACTTTCACACACACTGCCTAAGGAATCTCTCAACTCAGGGCTTTCACAAACACTGCCTGAGGAATCTCTCAACTCAGGGCTTCCACAAACACTGCCTGAGGAATCTTTCAACTCAGGGCTTCCACAAACACTGCCTGAGGAATCTCTTAACTCAGGGCTGTCACAAACATCCATCTACCAAAAACAAAGCATACTCATGGCATAACGCCATTCATCACATCAATCACTGTCATGCAGAGGCTACATCTAAGTATATAGGAACATCTCCTCACGGGGAGGCTACCTCTATATACTCGGCACATCTCTTGCATGTATCCCTAGCGGAGGCTTCCTCTATATATATATATAGGTACATCTCCTTTTGGTGAGGCTACCTCTATGTACATAGGCACATCTCTTATCACGAGGCTACCTCTATGTATCACAGGGCCATCTCATCCTCTAACTCAATACAATTGCCTGGGAAAGGCTGCCTCTGTGTATATGGGAACATCTCCCCGTAGGAGGCTACCTCCATATCACAGGCTCATCTCTCACCAGGTCTTTCTCAATCTCAATCATCTATCCTACTACAATAGGATACTATTCAAACACAGCATGCATATCAATTCCCTATCACAGGGTTCAGTCCACATTTCAAACATCGCATGCCAATACACATCAATTTCCCCTTCTCAGGGTTAGGCATACACATCATCAAGCATTCACAGCTTTGCCTAAGGAAGAACCTCCATACAGGGTAATCCACCCTTAGGACTTTAGCGGAGAGCAGTGGCACCTCCCATGGAATCTCAGCTATTCCAGGGAGTCCTCAAACTCTTCCTCTGGCTAGGGAACCTCAACTAGCCCGATACCATCTCAGTATCTTATAGATTCCATCACAGATCATTCTCTGATTTGTATCTCATCAAAGCCATGGAACACCTCACAGTGTTCCTCCATCTCAGGCCCAAGGCCACACCTGAAGTCACAGGTGTCCAATACCCTCACACTTTCTCAGTGTCTATCCTAGGGTTTATCATGTATCACAATCTCTGGAACAACAGGGGTTCCACTCTCATCATCATTCATCCAGCCTTCTAGGCTTATCTCGTCACATATCATCATCAATAACAGGCCATCACGGCCTTTCTTTCTCAGCATGCACAATATATATATATATATATTTATATATATTCAAACATGTCATGCACCCATCACCCACTTGGGTGGCAAACTAGAGAAAGAGAAAACATCACAGAACGATGAGCTTACCTGGCAAGCCGTGCCCCTCAGCTTAGCCTCAACTGATGGTCTGCTTCTCTGACAGCTCCGTGTCAAGCCCTAATCATGCATACAAGCACATATCACAGACCATACAAAAAAATATACATGCATAAGCTCATCCAGCAGTCATCCACTGCCTCTGGGAAGGAATCACAGTTCTTTCCCTCAACCCGAGTCATCAACTCCAGGGTTCATCAGGCTTATCCATACAAGCCTTCCATAGACCCTCAGTGTCTATCTCAGGTTCATCCATGGCCTCAGAGTCATTCCAGACTCAACCCAGCCATTCACAATGAGCATCACAGCTCACACAATCCACTTATACAGGGATTTCCACGGCTTGAACGGTCTATCTCACAAGACACCGTTCTCATGGCCTCTCAGGCACATCAAGCCCATCATCATGGCCCTTGCATGTCTCAAATCAAGTGACTCAGTTCAAGTCACACATGCATATCCTAGAGCCAAAACCAACAGTCACCAAATCACAAACTGAAAGCTAATCCTTCCTCCTCACATGATTCTTAACACAACTCTCAACTGGACCCAGAGCTAATTCTAGCTCCATCACAGATGGGTCACTATTCATCAAAACCCCCAAATCCAAAATCAATCGGAGAAACTCGAGTTTCTTACCTCAGAACCATCGGGGAAGGCCTCTGGGCTACTCTCCCTAGCCTTGGTGCACTGAACCACCGCCGTTCCTCGCCCAATCTCGAGCTCTCTGCAGCTTTCTCAGAGAAGGGATTTTCAATGAATAGGGAGAAAGGATTTTGGCTCAATCTTGGTTTCTAGGAGGTTTACTAGGCTTAGGAAGGTGTTTTGGTCATATAGCATGAACATAGGAGCTTGGGAAGCTCTCCCATGGCTGCTGAGGTCCAGAGGAAGAAGAAAACCAATTCTTCTCCTCTAAAACGCGACCCCTCTTTAAATACAGTCTGCACCGTCCTTCCCGCGCGATCCGCGCGGGACACCTCGCTATCCGCGCCAGCTGCAAAACCCTCTGGCGCCATCAGCGCCACCTTCACGCTATCAGCGTGAATCTGCCACGTCTGTGGCGCGATCCGCGCCAACTATGGCGCTAACCGCGCCATGAGCAAACTGTGGCGCCATCCGCGCCAACTCTGGCGCTGTCCGCGCCACACCCTTCCCAGGGTTTCCTGCTGAAAATGCTGGCGCTATCCGCGTGGGATCTGGCGCCAGCCGCGCCACACTCAGGGTCCTTACATGATGCATGCTCCTGACTCAACTTTTAGCATGCAATATGGTACTATCCCGGAAATAGGCAATCCCTGTGTTCAGATGATGCAGTAGCTTGTCAGGGTCACTCTGTCGTGCACAAGAAGCACCCCCATGGTGATCAGCCAATGGGTGTCAGAAGGAGTTCCCAACAAACGTGGCCCCCCAGTACCCTACAACCAATCATCAATCCCATTTCTGTCATGCAAATGTTGTATGTCTCTCATGGGCACCATCAACGTATGGCCCAGCAAAGGAACAACCCCATCCTAGCTAGGATCTCCATATCCTCCCATGTACATACATACCGTCCCAAACGAGGGCCTCCCCAACACGGGCTCATCGATGCACTGACCATGGTCCTTACGAGGTGCACCCCTCGGTCCTGGCATTTCACGTGTCTATACATAGCATATCTCTATGGCTCCATCAACGTATGGCCCGACCCGGGATCAACTTGTCCTGGCTAGGATATTGCCATACACCCCCGTGGGTATCTATGTATATCCATTCGCATTTAGATCACCATGGGCACCATCAATGTATGGCCCAGCCTGGGAATAACTCGTCCTGGCTAGGATACTACCATACACCCCCCATGTTATCAATGCGTACATCAACTCAAGCCATTACATAGGTCAATCTCAATTATCACAGTAGACACATACGTCTCTTACAGATCATCCACAAACAAGTGAACCAGTGTGAAGTATTAAGGGTCCGGGTTGGCACCTAGCTATATTAACTCGAGATAAGAATCCGGACACTGTCGGACAAAGGCGGATAAGATCAGTCAAGGTCGGCAAAGATCGATAAAGGTTGGGCAGGGGAAGACAAAGGTGCGGGCTCTTTCGAGTAGGGAAACCCGGTATCTTAGAAAGAAAAGGGCTTGAACTTAACAATTCTAAAGAGACTTGCCCAACCAAGTAGAGGACCCGGTGGCTCTCTTTCCAAGGAAACACGAGCTCATCTGAGTTAGGGAATCCGATGACTCTTATCTCGAGGAGGTACGAGCTTATCCGAGTTAGGGAACCCGGTAGCTCACTCTCTCGAAGCAAACTTAAGCTCAACAGCTCTAAGGTATCATCCCGGGTAAGGAACCCGGTATAGCGACGTCCGCCAACAAGGACTAAGTCACGTCCTGCATGCACACATGCATGCTACGTAACCCGCTCAGCTCGGCATACCCATCCCAGTACCCGACATCTCAAACACAAGGGATTGATACCTATGTACAACACGGCCAACCCACCCCGATACCCGACACCTCCATGAACACTTCTGCAAATAGTCTTGGGAGCTTTTCAGCATCAAAATGCCAACTTCACACGCATGCACGGGGAGTTCTTTCAACATCATCTCCCCCTTCAAGAACACCATCAAACACCACACCAAAACATCATTAGACATCAATACAAAACACCAACCAACGAACATAAGGCGTAGCCCATTCCACACACTCAAAGGCATAACTTTCTGGAAAACAACACACACAGGGACATGCAATCATCGCCATGGTTGGACTCCCTGGTCCTTAACCATGCTACCTAAAGCTAATATCAAACATAATAAGCTCCCCTTACCTAATCAGGAGTTTGTTCACAAGCTTCACGATAGGTTGTCCTAAACTTCTGCTCTGGCCACGAGGTCCGTCTCGACGTTGGGATTTCGTGGTGGTTCTCACGGGTTGAAGGTGACACAAAGGGAGTCGAGAATGAGAGGTTTTCTTGGTGAGTTTTAGAGAGAGAACGGAGAAAAGCAAAGGTTGAAGAAGGGAAGAGCACACTTCTGTTGTGACTACCTACTGCTTATAAACGCAGCTGACAAGACGTCTCTTTTTGCGTACATGCACAACAACCTCTGCCAACAAAGTTGACTTTACCCTCACCAACGCACATCCCAAGGCAAATCACTCAAAACAATAATTATCAAATAAAACATACAACAAAACATATAATTAATCACCATAACACACACATAAACATCCAGCTTAGCAGCTTAAAAAAATCTGGGGTGTTACAACTCTCCCACCCTTTTAGGAATTTCGTCCTCGAAATTACCTTATGCAAACAAAGCTGGGTAGGCTTCCCGCACCTGGTTCTCTAGCTCCCATGTCGCATCTTCTCCAGATATACCTTCCCAGATTACCTTGACCAGGGGAATTTCTTTTCCTCTTAGATGCTTTGTCCGTCAATCCTCAATCCTCAAGGGTATTGTTTCACACGTCAGGTTTTCCTTTACTTGAATATCATCCAACCTAACTACATGAGAAGGATCATAAATGTACTTACGAAGTTAGGACACATGGAATACATTATGGAGATTGGAAAGGGACGGGGGTAAGGTAATTTGGTAGGCGACGGGGCCGACCCTCTTTAGAATTTGGAAAGGACCAACAAATCGGGGTGTGAGTTTCCAGAATTTCAATGCTCGGCCGACCCTAGTCCATGGGGTAACCTTCAAGAATACATGATCACCGATCTCAAACTCTAGGTCTTTCCTCCTCCTGTCATGATAGCTCTTTTGCCTACTCTGGGTCGTCCTCATCCTATCCTAGATCAACTTGACCTTCTCAATCGTTTGTTGTACCACCTCGAGCCCTAGCATAAGACTCTCGTCGGGTTCCAGCCAACATAAAGGTGTCATACACCGTCTACCATACAGGGCTTCATAGGAAGCCATGCCAATGGTAGAGTGGAAGCTATTGTTGTAGGTGAACTCTATCAAGGGTAGGAAACTATCCGAGCTACCCCCTTGTTCTAGAACACACGCCCTCAAAAGGTCTTCTAGGGACTGAATGGTCTATTCAGTCTGCCCATCAGTTTGAGGGTGATAAGCCGAGCTTAGCCGAAGCCGGGTTCCTAAGGCCTTGTTCAAGCTCTCCAAAAATCTAGAGGTGAACTGCGGATCCCGGTCAAATACTATGCTAGAGGGCACGCCATGCAACCGGATAATCTCGCTAATATACAAAGAGGTTAACTTCTCTAAGGAAAATCGGATATTGATGGGGATAAAGTGAGCGGACTTAGTCAATCTATCAATAATATTCCAGATAGAATCTAACCCAGCCCGGGTTCTAGGAAAACCCACAACAAAATCAATGGAGATACTATCCCACTTCCACTGGGGTATCTCCAAGGGTTGTAACTTAGCCGATGGTCTCTGGTGTTCTACCTTAGCTTTCTGATAGACCAAGCATGCATATACAAACTCACTAACTGCCCTCTTCATGTTTGGCAACCAAAACATAGTCTTAAGGTCTTGGTACATCTTGGTGGCACCGGGGTGGATACTTAGGTTACTTCTATGCCCCTCCTCTAAGGTCACTTTCCTAAGCCCGGATATGTTAGGAACTCAGACCCTACCTTGAAGTCTCAAAACTCCATCCGGTCCCACATGGAAACTACTAGCATTCCCTGATGCTATGGCTTCTAGTTGGGTCTTCAGAAAAGGGTCGGACCCCTGCCCTTCTCGGATCTCGTCTAGCAGCCCGCTAAAAATCAAGAAGGCTTCTAGTCTCACGCTATTAGGGGTAGGCTCACATGTTAGACTAAGGTCTCTAAACTGCTCCAAAAGCTCTAACTCCCTAACCATCAATGCGGACACATTAAGAGATTTCCTACTTAAAGCATCGGCCACCACGTTGGCCTTGCCGAGATGATAACTAAGCTCAAAATCATAATCCTTAAGGAACTTTAGCCATCTCCCTTGACGCATGTTTAACTCCATCTGGCTGAACAGATACTTAAGGCTTTTATGGTCACTAAACACCTCGAACTTGGAGCCAAAAAGATAATGTCTCCATATCTTAAGGGCAACACCACGACAGCTAATTCCATATCATGGGTAGGGTAGTTCCTTTCATGCGCCTTAAGCTTCCTGGAAGCATAGGCCACAACTCAGTCACTCTGCATCAACACCCCTCCCAAGCCCATCATTGTTGTGTCATAATACACCTCAAAGGGCTCTCCTAGGTTAGGCAAAACTAATACGGGTGCGGTTGTTAACTTTTCCTTAAGAGTTTGGAAGCTATGCTCACACTGGTCATCCCACACAAACACTTGACCCTTACAAGTCAACTTGGTCAAGGATAAGACTAACTTGGAGAAACCTTCTATAAATCTCCTATAATACCCGGCCAAGCCCAGAAAACTTCTAATCTTGAACACGAACTTAGGGCTCTCTATAACAACTCCGTTTTATTTTACTATTTTTGATTAATACGCCGTTCGTATTTAATCGTTTACACTACTATGTTACGAAGAAATTTTTTTTTTCTACGGAATTTAAACGTAACATACTATTCTAGTCGGTTCGCGATGGTAAAATAATTTTAACATAATTCATAATCAGAGTTATTTCACATAAGGAAATATAATAGTCCGTGATACAGTCATCCAACATAGAATACAGGCTATCAAAATATAATACTGATCACCCAAAAAGTACAGAATTCCCAAAAGCAGCAACAGCAAGTGATATCATCCAGATAACAAGCCAAAACACAGCACATAATTCATCAAGCTCCTCCATAATTAAGCATTTCACTGTTCCTCTGCTCGCCCAAATAAATTGGGGTCATCACAGGTGTCAACCACAGACACACTCGGGTAAGTACTTAATAAACATGATTAGATAATTGACAGAAATTGAAATAACATCACAGACAATTATTAGATAAATCATCATTTATAAACAAATCTAGATTCATAGAAATGATGCATGATTTCTTTATTAAATGATGCATGACTGAGATCTCAGGTTAACACAATTTCTCCACATATGGTACCATAATTAAAATAGCCCCACCCACTCTAGTGGAAGCCTCACCCGCTCTGGTGGAAAATATACCTCCGCTCTGAGGTTAAATGGTACCATAGTCAAGATAGTTCCACCCACTCTAGTGGAACCTCCCTCCATTCTGAGGGTCAAATGAAAATGATGCATGGTTTTGATTTTTCTTTCCTTTTTTCACCATTAATTTATTCCTCATAGTCTCATGTCTTGGCACCATAAAAAAATTTTTTAATCAACTATCAATATCCAAATAGATGCTCAATCATACAGCAACATTAAGTTCCAAATTATTATACAGCCACATCATAAAATAACATACAGCATCATTAAGTTACCAAACTCATATATAACAATATAATAAAATATCATACAGCAACAATAATATACAGCCACATCCTAGAGTAGCATACAGCAATTGGGTAATATACAGATTACAGCAATATTAAAACATAACAGACAGCAATTAATATTGTACAGACAACAAATACAAATTGTACAGACAGCAAATATATAATTTAGTCAGAAATAAAAACAGACCGCAAATAATTTTATGCAAACAGCAACTTATTAATTAATTCAATTTAAATACAGCAATCCCCTATTAATCCCAGCCCCCAAATAAATTAACCACCATCCAAATAAAATTTCTAACACCCTAAACAAATTAAACAACAACATACAGCTATAATTAAATTAGTAGACAGCAACCAAATAAAATACAGCTATAATTAAATCAATAGACAGCAACCAATTAAAATAAATTACAGCATACAGCAAGGCCTAAAATCTAATTGCTTACTTCCTTGTTAATCTAAATTAGTTAGGTTGTAAAGTAATTAAAATTACTTGTTAAATTATGACCTAGGCACTATCTTGCTTTACGGTGACATTTTTTTTGTAAACAATTGGTGTTCTAAATTCTAATTCCTTCCAAAATAAAGAAAAGCATCATTTGAATTTAAAGAAATAGAGATTGGATTATCCTATCAATTATCTAATCTATGTCCGTTAAATAGCTTCCCATACCTTAGCTTTTCTTGACTTTAAGATTCAACAAGTGGTCCCAAGCTTCCTTGTATTCTCACGTGAAGTTCCCCAAAGGATGGCTGTCTTGTTTTGTTTTGTTTTTTTTTTAAGTGTGAAGGCAAGTGAAAGAAAGGCTGAAAATGGAGTGGCTAACGTGCAAAAACCAGCCCTCCTTTTGGTCCCACCAAGCTTTTATATATGTTGTTTTTCTTTGTTTAATTAAAATATCTCCAAGCTCATCATGTATTAGCCTTTTATGTTGGTCCAATGGGATGGCTTCTTGCTCCCCCACCGTCCAAGTGGCTTGTTTCCACACTTTTCTACAGCTTTCTATTTTATTCACCCAAGTGCACGGCCAATTTGTGTCTTGAAGCCAAATTGGTTTCAATTTTGGGCTTTTGGCCCAACCGTAGAATAATTTGATTTATTGCTTTCTTTTCATAATCATTTTTCCTTATATTAGTCCTAAATATTTCTTATAATTTATGAAAGCTTAATTCTAATTGTTTCTTGGAAGTAATAATTTCTAAAATTGGTTGAAAACTAGACTAGATTGTAATATGTTTTAATAATCAATTTTGAAGTGTTTCTTAACTTTCGTTATAATGGTTTTTCTAAATTCCTATTGGTTGATTTTGTTTTTTATTTAGTAAAATGTATAAACCATTTATTTAAGGATTTGTTCCTTCTATAATTAGAAGAAAATTCACCAGATAACTTCTTTCCTGTTTCTGTGTTTTGGTCAATCTCAGATTAGTTTTTATTTCATTCTTTTTGAATCATCTTTCAAAATTTCTAAAAATTCTATTTCATCACTTTCCTCTAATAAGAGTGTCAATAATTCTTTGTCTAGAGGCCTACTAAACTTTTATCAATTTTCCATAATTTTTCTGGGTTTCCTGACCTTACCAGAGCAAAAAGGATATTTTGGGCATTTGTACAATTGTTCAGGGGCATTTTAGTCACTTACCCTAGGGACCTAACTGTCATTTGTAGAATTGTCTAAGGACTTTTTAGTCATTTTCAAAAATATCTAAGGGTATTTACGTCAGTTATTTTAGGAATGTATATTTACCAGATAATGTACATATATATTGAAATCTGAGGGTGTTACACTCTCCCACTCGAGGACGACTTCCACCTTAGAAGGATCCACGGCTATACCACCTTGGGATATCACGTGCCCTAGGAAACTTACCTTTTCTAACCCGAACTCATACTTAGACAACTTAGCATACAGTTGTCTGTCCCTAAGGGTCTGCAGCACAATCCTTAAGTGCTCTTTGTGCTCCTCTCTGGTCTTAGAATATACCAGAATATCATCTATGAAGACTACTACAAAGCTATCGAGGTATGGGTGAAAGACCCTATTCATGTAGTCCATGAACACACCAGGAGCATTCGTCACACCAAAGGGCATAACCAAGTACTCATAATGACCATAGCGGGTTCTAAAAACGGTCTTGGGGACGTCCTCAGCCTTCACTCGGATCTGATGGTAACCTGACCTAAGATCTATTTTACTATACACACAAACCCCTACCAGCTAATCCATAAGATCATGTATCCTAGGCAAGGGATACTTATTCTTAATCGTCACCTTATTCAGTTGGCAATAATCTACACACAATCTCATAGTCCCATCCTTCTTCTTTACTAACAACACGGTGCTCCCCATAGAGATACACTAGGCCGCACGAACTGCTTATCCAACAGTTCCTCCAACTATTTCTTAAGCTCGGCTAACTCTATGGGAGACATTCTATAGGGGGCTACAGATATAGGTCCGACTCTGGGCACCAAATCTATAGAAAACTCTACCTCTCTCTCAGGTGGTAACCCGAATACATCCTCAGGAAACACTTCCGGGAACTCCCTCACAACAGGGAGGTCGGCTAAAGAAACCTTGGTCTCTACCTCTGGGTTCGATAAGATCATGTATACTTGAGCATTTTCTTTCAAAGATGACATAACCCGGTTGGCTGAGATGGACATCCCTTTTTCTTTCACATCCGAGTTGCCAAACACGACCATTTTATCATAGCAGTTCAACAAGACCTGGTTGGAAGATAACCAGTCCATACCCAAAATAACATTGATCCGGCTAAGAGGCAAATAAACCAGATCAACTCAGAATTTTCTATCATAAATTTCCATAAGGCAATCCAAACATACCTCAGAAGTCAACGCAGACCCACTAGACGGGGTCTCAACCACAAGCTCATTATTTAAAGAAGACATAGAAAGTTTGAGCGGTTCTACACATAACTAGGATATGAAGGAATGAGTCACACCGGAATCAAAAAGCATGAGTAAAGGAATCCCGTTTATGAAACATTTACCTTGGATTAGATCTCGGGAGTTCGAGGCTTCGACACCACTAAGAGTGAAGAATCTTCCCGTGGTCCTCGGTTGTCCGGGTTGGCTCTGCTGGCCTCCACCATTCCACTCTTTCTTAGGGTGTGGGCAATCCCTTTGGAGGTGACCCCTCTCCTCATAGTTATAACAAGTAGGGCCCCTCTGTCCGCACTCAGAAGCGATATGCCCGAGCTTACGACACTTGAAGCATGTGTTCCGGGTTGGAAAGGTAGCGAGTTTACTACTACTACCACTCGGGAATTCCACAGTAGCAGCCCTTTGTTGGTTAGGGCGATGTTCATATGGCTTATGGGGGATAGTGTAGGGCTTTTCGCGGTTTTGATGCCCGGTCTTCTTGTCCTTTACAGGGCCCGTATTCCTGTAGTAGGTAGCCCTGTCTCTGGAATCCTCATCCCATATCCTGCACATGTTGACCAAGGCCGAGAACTGACGAACTCCTTGGTGGTTCACGGCTTGCATCACCTCAGTTCACAAGCCGTTCAAAAACATTACGCACTTAGAGCTTTCACCACCCCGTCCTTGGTAGTGAGGAAAGTATCTTACTAACTCCTTGAACTTATCCGCATACTTGGCTACAGTCTGATTCCCTTGTTTAAGCTCAAGTAACTCCATCTCTTTCTTGTTCCTCACGTCCTCCAGGAAGTACTTCTCCAAGAATGCCTCCTTGAAGGTCTCCCACGTTACTACCCGGCCTTCCGCCTCCATGCATTGGCGGGTATTATCCCACCAATACTCGGCTTCCTCCGCCAAGGCATAAGTGCTGAAAGTGACCTTCTGTTCCTCAGGGCATGCCATAACCTAGAAGATCTTCTCAATCTCCCGAATCCAGGTCTGAGCGCCATCCGGGTTGTACCCTCAATGGAATGAAGGAGGATTGTTGCGCTGAAAGTGGTCTAATCCCTGGTATTCCATGGCTCCTGGGGCTTCTCCCCTATTCTAATTCCCCAATGCCTAGGCTAAGGCTTGTAGAGCATCAACTATCGCGCGATCGTTCCTACCGGCCATCACTTACTACGCACAACAAGAAGTGGGAACCCGAAAGGAATACACACAAAAAAACACCAAACCACACCATACAGACCCCCTACTATTTGTATTCCGAACTACTTGCCATAATGTTCCCTTGCATTGTCCCGAATTATATAGATGGCCAGTCTGATAACTCATAACAAAGCATAGAAACTCATGGTATAGCAGACGTGAGAAATACAACTATACTATCACTACACTAAAACAAAAATTTTAAAAAAAACACCCTACACAAGCTCAAACACAAACAAACATAATCCAGCACAACACAGCTAGTCACTCCAACAATCAGACATTCAACAATCAACATAATCATGCACAGAGAAACATAGCAAGCTCACAACTCACTGGCCGAAAGGTCCGACCTGCTCTAATACCACTAATGTAATGACCCACCAACAAGGACTAAGTCACATCCTGCATGCACACATGCATCCTGCGTAACCCGCTCAGCTTGGTATACCCATCCCAGTACCCGACATCTCAAACACAAGGGATTGATACCTATGTGCAACACGGCCAACCCACCCCGGTACCCGGCACCTCCACGAACACTTCTGCAAAGAGTCTTGGAAGTTTTTCAGCATCAAAATGCCAACTTCACACTCATGCATGGGGAGTTCTTACAACATCATCTCCCCCTTCAATAACACCATCAAACACCACATCAGAACATCATTAGACATCAACACAAAACACCAACCAATGAACATAAGGCGTAGCCCGTCCCATACACTCAAAGGCATAACTTTCTGGAAAATAACACACACAGGGACATGCAATCATCGCCATGATTGGACTCCCTGGTCCTCAACCATGCTACCTAAAGTTATTATCAAACATAATAAGCTCTCCTTACCTAACTAGGAGTTCGTTCACAAGCTTCACGATAGGTTGTCCTAAACTTCTGCTCTGGCCATGAGGTCCGTCTTGACGTCGAGATTCCGTGGTGGTTCTCACGGGTTGAAGGTAACACAGAGGCATAGAGAACGAGAGGTTTTCTGGGTGAGTTTTAGAGAGAGAATAGAGAAAAGCAAAGGTTGAAGAAGGGAAGAGCATGCTTCTGTTGTGCCTGCCTACTGCTTATAAACGTAGTTGACAAGACATCTCCTTTTGCGTGCATGCACAGCAACCTCTACCAACAAAGTTGACTTTACCCTCACCAACGCATATCCCAAGGCAAAACACTCAAAACAATAATTATCATATAAAACATAAAATTAATCACCATAACACACACATAAACATCCAGCTTAGCAGCTTAAAAAAATCTGGGGTGTTACATTTTACACCTGTGTTAAAGCTAGCATGGATGGGGTTATTTGTTCTCAAGTGAATGGTGTATCCATGGTGATTGATGAAGATGTTTGGTTTGCTAGGCTAGAATCTCCTTTGCTGGAGTAAGGAGGTTTGATGAAGAAATTGGAGGCTACAATAAGATTGAAACATACAAAGGTATGTTGTCTGATCCCCAAGCTAGGTTTAAGACAAGATTAGGTGTGGGGAACATGACTGGAGAAGATAGGTTGCTTCATTATATCATAACCTATATCCTTACCCCCAGGTCTACAAACCATGCCCAAATCACAAATGATGATTTGCAACTGGTATATGGCACGAAGACCTCAACTCAAATCAACTGGGTTCTTGTTTTTGTTGAAACCATGCTGAAAGCTTCTAGATTAATCAGCTATCAATATCCTTATGCTATATTAATATCCAGATTCATAGACTACTTTAGGATTGATGTCTCTAATGAAAAACCTCATTAAGGAAAAGCATCTGAACAAGCTTGGACTGATCAAAAATCCCAATGGATGGCAAATGGTTGGACAGCAACCTCCACCTGAAGATGTTGGAGTATGTGCTAGTGAAGAAGATGAAGAAGCTGGAGAAGGCCCTGCTCAACAACCATATAGCCCTTTTGAATCTCTTATGATTCAAAAGATGGATGCTCTGCTGTCTTTACATCATGAACATAGAGCTGAGAACAACTCATCTTTGGAAGAAATTCAGTCTAGGCTAGAAAATATTGAGACTAGGATGATTCTAGATGGGTATGATATACCCTAGATTAAGTTGGTTGTGTTTGTGCTTTTGTTTGTTTGGTTTCTGATTTCTAGTTGGTTACTTTGATTAATGTTCTATTTTTTAATTCAGCATTGTATTCCCCTTTCCATTAAGGAATTCATAGTTATGTTTCTTTCCTATTTTTTTTCTTGCTTATCCTGCTTTATCTATGATATTTTTACCTTTGATAAGCCAAATATGGGAAGAAATGAAGGGAGAAATGAAATAAAGGGTATAATAATTTGGATGCAAAATTTGAACTCTTATTACTATGAATGCTCTGAATCTATTGCTCTGAAATCTATGAAAGATGATCTAAAACAGGGGGAGCAATCAAAGAAATAATTTTCTACTTATGAAAGGTTACTTAACACTTGATCTTGGCAAAAGGCTAAGGTTCTTTCAAGTTAAGCATGAAGCTCCTTTCATTTATCTCTCTCATGCACTTAAAAGGGATAACTAATGTTCAATTGGCATTTGGCATGATCAAAGCCAAAAAGGGGAAGATTGTTGGATATAGGGGGAGCTAGGAAGAAGATCAAGTCAGGAATGAAGGCAGAGCTTAAGAATATTTTAGCTTTATACATGCCTATCAATTGAAGGCATTTGTAATTTTTTATGTTGCTCAAGAGAGTTATCTAATGATCCTTGCATTGCATGAGCATAATCACATACATCCATTCATGATTTAAGCAAAGCATATAAGGTTACATGTTTGCATTAAGAAAGAAGTTCTTCATGATTTTTAAGTTTTTGGAAAAACATTTGTACACTGATTTAATCAATTACCAACTTGTGTAATCTATTAAAAAGCCTTGAAGAATAGTTTAATCGATTACCATTTAATCATAATCGATTACACAGGCTTATTCCAAAAACAATGTTGGACTGCCTTAATCGATTACCAATAATCGTAATCGATTACATAGGCCTATTTCTAAATTGACATGAACTGCTTAAATCGATTACATATAGTTTTAATCGATTACATTGTTCTTAGCAGTTTTCCAGATTGGTTCAAGAACACTTTAATTGATTACTTGGCATATTAATCGATTACATTTGTTAAAATAATCAATTACCATATCGTTTTAATTGATTAGTAATTTTCATTCATTCATATCCTGAGGATCTCAAGGTTGTATCTCTCTTGAACTTTTACATTGATTTGATTTGTATCTTTTAGTCTTTGTGTGTACTAAGATCAAATAGTTTTCTTTAACGTTGTTCTAGAGTAGTGTTCTCTAGAGGGGAAGAACTGAGTAGGATTCTCAGGTTTTGTGTGATTAGAAGTCTACTAGGGTGTTAGATTTCAGGTTCTTTGTCTAGGTTTGGTAAAGGTAATCACATGTAATAGCTTGTAAAGAACATATTTGATTTAGTAGAATCCTAATCAGTTTTGATTAGAAAACACTGGATGTAGCTTCTCGTTTGAGGGGTGAACCAGTATGGATTTGGTGTTATACTTGTTTCTATATCTTGCTATCTGAATCTAACTTGTCTTGTGGTTTATCTCTTTCAAGATCAACAGAAAAGTTTCTGAAATTGCTTAAGGTGAAGGGTGAGTCTTGATTGATTAAAAACTAAAGTTTTTACCAAGCTTTATTTGTGATACGATCTAAATTCCGCTGTTGGTTTTTCAAAGAATTTTAAAGACTAAGTTTTAACCAATTCACCCCCC
>QARZ01040332.1:4006-45533 GCA_013407115.1 Glycine latifolia | reverse complement strand
CAAATCCAGGGGGGCTAGTCTACATATATTTCTTCTTCAATGTAACCATTTAAAAATGCACTTTTGACATCCATTTGAAACAATTTGAAGTTCATTAAACATGCATATGCAAGTAACAACCTAATGGCTTCTAATCTAGCTACTGGAGCATAAGTTTCATCATAGTTTATGCCTTCCTCTTGGTTGTATCCTTTAGCAACCAATCTAGCCGTACTCCGTACTATGATTCCACTTTCATCCAGCTTGTTTCGAAAAACCCATTTTGTGCCAATAGGTTTATGAGTTGATGTTCTAGGGACTAACTCCCAAACTTCATTTCTTTTAAATTGGTTTAACTTGTCATGGATAGCCATTAACCAATGTTCATCCAGCAAAGCTTGATCAATACTTTTTGGTTCAATCTGTGGCACAAAAGCCATGGTACAACAAAGATTTCTTAAAGAGGATCTAGTAGAAACTCCCTTGGATACTTCCCCTATTATATTGTCAAGAAAAAGATCTTTAGTTGTCCTCCAATCCTTGTGCTTTTGTAACGGAGTTGACTGTTCCAGTACATCTTTTGGTTCAACTTTTTCTTTCTCTTTCAGATCATTAACTTGCAAAAATTCTTCCTTTTGTTCTGCATCATCATCACACTCCAAATTCTATTTGGAAGGGTTAGATTCATCAAAAATGATATGGACAGATTCCTCAACACACAATGTTCTTTTATTAAAGATCCTATAAGCTTTACTTTGCAAAGAGTAACCAAGAAAAATTGCTTCATCAGCTTTAGAATCAAATTTGCCAAGAGAATCTTTACCATTGTTTAATACAAAACACTTGCAGCCAAATGCTTTCAAATGAGATATGTTTGGTTTCCTTCCTTTGTATAGTTCATAAGGGGTTTTCTTCAAAATAGGCCTTATGAGAATTCTATTCAAAGTATAACAAACCGTACTTACATCATCAGCCCAAAAATGCTTAGGCAAGTTTGTTTCATTTAGAAGTGTTCTTGCACCTTCCTCAAGAGATCTATTTTTCTTCTGCACAATACCATTTTGTTAGGTGTTCTTGGAGCTAAAAAATTGTGATTAATTCCAAACTCTTCACAAAACTTTTCAAAGTATTCATTTTGGAATTCTCCACCATGATCGCTTCTAATTGAAACAATATTGCAAGCTTTTTCATTTTGAATTATCTTGGCTAACTTTCTAAATGTTGTGAATGCATCACTTTTGGATGTTATGAATAAAGTCCATGTGTATCTTGAGTAATCATCTACAATAACAAGCCCATAGAAATTTCCTCCCAAGCTCATGGTTCTTGAAGGACCCAATAAATCCATATGAAGCAACTCAAGAGGTCTAGAAGTAGAAACAACATTTTTGCTTTGAAAAGAATTCTTTGTTTGTTTCCCTCTTTGACAAGCTTCACATATTTTATCTTTCTCAAACTTAAGCTTAGGTAAACCTATGACCAAATCCTTTTTCACAAGCTTATTCATATGATGCATATTTATATGACTAACTCTTCTATGCCATAACCAAGTTTCATCAGTTGTACTTACAAGGCAGCTAGTCTTATGAATGAATGCATGGTCAATGGACAAAACATAAATGTTACCTTTTCTCTTACCAACATGAATAACCTCACCACTTTGACTATCACAAATCAAACAGCAATTGTCATTGAATGACACTTTAAACCCTTTGTGACATAATTGACTTATGCTTAGGAGATTATGTTCAAGCCTTCAACATATAAGACATTTCTTATAATAGTTTTGAGGCTGTCTCCTATGCTTCCTTCTCCAACTATCTTCCCTTTGTTATTATCGCCATAGGTGACAAATCCTCCATCTTTTAGTATAACATTTGTAAGCATGGAAATATCACCTGTCATGTGCCTAGAGCAGCCACTATCAAGATACCATAGTGATGATTTTGCTCTTAGACACACCTGTAAAATTCAAATCAAGTAACAAGGAAAGGTACCCAATTGAGGTTGGGTCCATAGGGCTTAGCTATTTTCTTTTCCTTTTTCACCCAAATACATTATCTATTAGGCACATAATATTTTCTTGCAAAGCATTTAAAATATGTATGTCCCTTTTTCATGCAATAGTTACAAGTTACAGCTCTTGATGATCTTTCAAAGTAAGCATTTTGATTAATCTTTGATTTATAAAAGCTTCTTTGATTCTTCTGTTTTGGTGGTACAAATATGGTTTTTCCACAAGATTTTGAACCATGTTTGTATCCCAACCCAGAAGTATCTCCAGCATATTTTTGCACACTTAACATTTCAGCCAAGTTGCATTTTCCTCTATACAGCCTTTTCAAAAGATCAACCAAATAGTTATTTTTTGAAAGAAGTAACATATACTTTTCTCCTTGGCTTCTTTTGAAAGCATCAAACTCATCTTATAACAATTTGCATTTTTCTGCCTTAGAAGAGGAAGAAGGATATATACAACCATTGGCCTTGTAACTTGAAAGAAATTTTTCATTCTCCTCTTTCAACTTACAAAGTTCACTTTTCATTTCTGCAAGTTTGGTGATATGCCATCTTAGATCTCCTTTCAGCTTATTATTTGCCTTTGCTAGCCTTTGAGCCTCATCATGCATTTCATGAAAAGCATCAACAATGTTATCATATTGAGAGCTTACCTTAGATTCAGCACATGAGTAGTCATCATCACTCAAAGTTGAAGTGAAGCATACATTTGCTTCTTCTTCATTCTCACTGCTTGATTCAGAACTTGTTGATTCATTATCTTCCCATGCAATGTATGCTTTCTTTGGCTTTCCTTCCTTCTTAATCTTCCTCTCACCTTGTTGTTTCTTTAAGAAGATTGGACATTCAGAATTGATGTGTCCAGGCTTTCCACATTCAAAGCATGTAAAGTTGGTGGAGGTGTTGCTGTCATTCTTTTTATTGTTGTTGTTGTTGAACTTTTTGAATTTTCTGTTTTTGTTCCTTCTCATGAATTTGCTAAACTTTTTGACAATAAGATTCATGTTCTCATCTTCATCTTTTTCACTTGAATCTTCTTCTATTTCAACCTTAGATGATGCAGCTTTCATAGCTATGCTCTTATGCTTCTTTTCTGCATCTTCTGCATTGGTTAGTTGTGACATTTCAATTTCATATTCAAGTAGCTTACAAAACAGTGCAGCCATGGATATTTTGGATAGATCTTTTGACTCCTTGATAGCTGTGACTTTTGGTTGCCATGGCCTTGTGAGACACTCCAAGATTTTAATGTTCAATTCTTCAGTATCAAAGGTCTTTCCAAGGCCAAGAAGATGATTGACAATATGTGTGAATCTTGTTTGCAGCTGAGAAATGGTTTCTGTATTGTTCATTTTGAACATTTCATACTCATGAATCAAGGCATGCTTCCTTGATCTTTTGACTTCATCTATACCTTCATGAGTTACTTCTAGCATTTCCCACATATCTTTTGCACTTCTGCATCTCACAGTTCTAAAAAATTCATCAGAAGGCAAAACAGATGTTATCATATTTTTGGCTTTAAAATCATATTGCACAATCCTCTTTTCTGTATCTGTCATTTCATCCCATTCTTTGGGAACCAGTTTATTATCAATAGTTTTCATAGGAACCAAAGGACCTTTTTCAATTGCATTCCATGCATCAGGATCATTGGATTGAATAAAGATTTGCATTTGATTTTTCCAAAAACTAAAATGGTCACCCTCAAACATTGGTGGATGATTCAGAGAAGCTCCCTCTCTGAAAGCTATTTGAGTAGTATTCATTTTCTTTTAACAAGAAAGTGATCTTGAATAACTTTCAAGAACCAGCTCTTGATACCATTTAAAAATACAATGAATACACTGCAAATGAACCAAGAGGGGGGATGAATTGGTTCAAACCTGATATTAAAAAATTTCTGAAACAAATTGCGGAATTAAAACTTTGGATCGTATCACTAGTTCACCCTTTTCAAATACAGAAATCTTTATTTGCCCAAGATCAACCTTTGATATGAATGCAATGACAAAAAAAATTGTTTCTTTGATAATAATATTTGATTTCACAAAGACATGAAATGAAACATACAGAATTTTAACCAAGAGACAATGCAATTATACTGGTTCACCCCTCAACCTTGGAGGCTACATCCAATTGCTTCTAACCCACACTGGTTAGAGTAATTATTATATCAAAGAATCTTTTACAAGCAATCTACAAGTTACTTTCTTTATCAACACTAGACAAAGATTCTAATTCTAAAACCCTATTAGAATACAAATCACCAAGATACTAAGAACTCTACTCAGAACCCCAAACCTAGAGAACCCTACTCTTGTATGCTTGAAAAGAAACAAATTGATATATCACAATACAACAGAAAATGTTAGAACATCTAAAAAGATAGGTTCAAGATAAAAACAACCTGTGATTTTTCATGTATGAATGAATGAAATGAGATTACCACACTCTTCAGCTTGAAAACATAATAGCTCAGAAGCACTATCATGAAAACCTTCTTTTCTTTAACACATCTTCGCAAAAAAACTCAGAATTCTTGATTCTTATAAGAAATGTTTTTCACTCAGAAATCAGTCTTTCAAACTCTTAAAAAGCTTTTTGTCTTTTGGGTAAATCACTCATATGTTCATAACTATTCGCTCAATATGTATATATAGAGAATAGAGTCACAAAGCTTTATAAAAAATAGAATTAAATGACAATAATCAATTAATCTGCTGATGTAATCCATTAAATTGCCATATGTAATCGATTAAAGTAACTACATAATCGATTAATATGTCATCAGCTTTCTAGAAATGGTTTCATGAACAAAATAATCGATTAAACCTTACTGTAATCGATTAAACCAGAACAGCATCAAGACAAACGAATTAAGATAATCGATTACATAATGAGATAATCCATTATTCCAGTGATGAATGGTTTTTCATAAAACACTGTGTAATCAATTACAAGAAGCCTGTAATCGATTAAATTATTCTTCAAGGCTTTTCCAGGATAGTATGGATGTCTTTAATTGATTAAACTGCTTGTGTAATCAATTAAAGCAGTAAGTTTTGCTTTTTAAAAGACTTAGCCATTGAGAACTTAATTTCTTATAAACCATTTGATTTCTTTGAGACTGAAAACCATGTATGCATGATCAAGAGAATGCACATGCTAATGAAAGATCACAAGGCAATTTACTTGAATTACTTAGACAAATTATGAATGCCTTCAAATGATTGGGCATGTAAAAAGCTAAAACATCATCAAGCCTTCAACCTTGCTTCAATCTTTTTACAGCTTCCCTTAAAATCAACAGATATACCTCCCCAAATTACCTTGGCCATGGGAATTTCCTTTCCTCTTAGGTGCTTCGTCTGTTGATCCTCAATCCTCAAAGGTAGTGTTTCATACGTCAAGTTGTCCTTTACTTGGTTACTCTTTGCAAAGTAAAGCTTATAGGATCTTTAATAAAAGAATATTGTGTGTTGAGGAATCTGTCCATGTCATTTGTGATGAATCTAACCCTTCCAAATAGAATTTGGAGTGTGATGATGATGCAGGACAAAAGGAAGAATTTTTGCAAGTTAATGATCTGAATGAGAAAGAAAAAGTTTAACCAAAAGATGTACTGGAACAGTCAACTCCATTACAAAAGCACAAAGATTGGAGGACAACTAAAGATCTTTTTCTTGACAATATAATAGGGGAAGTATCCAAGGGAGTTTCTACTAGATCCTCTTTAAGAAATCTTTGTTGTACCATGGCTTTTGTTTCACAGATTGAACCAAAAAGTATTGATCAAGCTTTGCTGGATGAACATTGGTTAATGGCTATCCATGACAAGTTAAACCAATTTAAAAGAAATGAAGTTTGGGAGTTAGTCCCTAGAACATCAACTCATAAACCTATTGGCACAAAATGGGTTTTTCGAAACAAGCTGGATGAAAGTGGAATCATAGTAAGGAATACGACTAGATTGGTTGCTAAAGGATACAACCAAGAGGAAGGCATAGACTATGATGAAACTTATGCTCCGGTAGCTAGATTAGAAGTCATTAGGTTGTTACTTGCATATGCATGTTTAATGAACTTCAAATTGTTTCAAATGGATGTCAAAAGTGCATTTTTAAATGGTTACATTGAAGAAGAAATATATGTAGACTAGCCCCCTGGATTTGTTGATCACAAACATCCTAACCATGTTTTCAAATTAAGAAAAGCTTTGTATGGTTTGAAACAAGCACCAAGATCTTGGTATGAAAGGTTATGCAAATTTCTGCTTGAACAATCTTTCATAAGAGGTCAAGTTGACAAAACCTTTTTCATCAAGAAAAGAGGAAATGATATCTTGTTGGTTCAAATATTTTTGGTTCAACTAATCAATCTATGTGCAAAGAATTTTCAGTGTCAATGCAGAGTGAATTTGAGATGTCAATGATGGGGGAACTTACATTCTTTCTAGGACTTCAAGTCAAACAATTGAATAATGGAACCTTCCTTAGTCAAGCTAAGTACAGTCTAGAGATGATTAAGAAGTTTGAAATGGAAAATTGCAAGGATGCTGCAACACCAATGGCAATGTAACATCCCAAAAATTTAAATATGTTAATTAGAGATAAAAAGAGATATTAAAAAAAATGCTTGAAGGAAAATTACCATAGTACCCTTGAAGTTAAAATTACAAAAATGTCCTGGAAGTCAAAATTACAATAATGCCCTTAGATATTTTTGTGGAAACTTTAAGAAATTACAAAAAGGCCCCTGAGATGACAAATTACCAAATTACCCTTAGTAACAAATAAATATTACAAGAAAACTAGGAGTACCTAGACTAACCGAAAATTTATGATTAGTATCTAAAACTATCACATGAGGAACACCTATGATCGTAGTGTGATACAAGAAGGAAAGAATAGAATTTTATATCTCCGTCTGTACTTAACCAAACGAGATGTTTGACCATTCATTTTAAAGCTTAGGATATCCTCTATGTTGTTCTAAAATATAGGACCAAACTGAGCAATGAAATCATGCCCAGAATTTAATTACACACAAGCTGTTCAATACTGTGCTTACTCAAAAACAGTTTCTGCCACCTGTATTAAAAAAATTATATCTCTCTCGATTATTATCCAAATTAAGTGAATGATATATGGAATTAAAGATCTAGATGTCTACTATAACATATAAAAATTTCAATTATAATTCCATGTGTCCCAGCTTTAGAATCAAATTGCTGGGACACATGGAATACATTGTGGAGATTGGAAAGGGATGGGGGTAAGGCAATTTGGTAGGCGACGGGGCCGACTCTCTTTAGAATTTGGAAAGGACCAACAAACCGGGGTGTGAGTTTCTGGGATTTCAATGCTCAGCCAACCCCGGTCCATGGGGTGACCCTCAAGAATACATGATCACCAACCTCGAACTCTAGGTCCTTCCTCCTCCTGTTATGATAACTTTTCTGCCTACTCTGGGTCGTCCTCATCCTATTCTGGATCAACCTGACCTTCTCGGTCGTTTGTTGTACCACCTCGGGCCCTAGCATAAGACTCTCGCTGGGTTCCAACCAACATAAGGGTGTCCTACACCTCCTACCATATAGGGCCTCGTAGGGAGCCATACCAATGGTAGAGTGAAAGCTATTGTTGTAGGTGAACTCTATCAACGGTAGGAAACTATCCCAGCTACCCCCTTGTTCTAGAACACACGCCCTCAAAAGGTCTTCTAGAGACTGAATGGTTCATTCAGTCTGCCTGTCAGTCTGAGGGTGATAAGCTGAACTCAGCCAATGTCGGGTTCCTAAGGCCTTGTTCAAACTCTCCCAAAATCTAGAAGTGAACCTCAGATCCCAGTCAGATACTATGCTAAAGGGCACACCGTGCAACCGGATAATCTCGCTAATATACAGGGAGGTCAGCTTCTCTAAGGAAAACCGGATGTTGATGGGGATGAAGTGAGTAGACTTAGTCAATCTGTCAACAACAACCCAGATAGAATCTAACCCAGCCCGGGTTTTAGGCAAACCTACAACAAAATCCATGGAGATATTATCCCACTTCCACTGGGGCATCTCCAAGGGTTGTAACTTACCCGATGGTCTCTGGTGTTCTACCTTAGCTTTTTGACAGACCAAGAATGTGTATACAAACTCACTAATATCCCTCTTCATGTTCGGCCACCAAAACATAGTCTTTAGGTCTTGGTACATCTTGGTGGCGCCAAGGTTAATATTTAGGTTACTCCTATGCCCCTCCTCTAGGATTACCCTCCTAAGCCCGGATATCTCGGGGACACAGACCCTTCCTTAAAGTCTCAAAACTACTATCACTCCCTGTTGCTATGGCTTCTAGTTGGGTCTTCAGAAAAGGGTTAGACCCCTGCCCTTCTCGGATCTCTTCTAGCAGTCCGCTCGTAATCCGTAGGGCTCCTAGTCTCATGCTATTAGGGGTGAGCTCACATGCTAGACTAAGGTCTCTAAACCACTCCAAGAGCTCTAGCTCCCTAACCATCAGTGCGGACACATGAAGAGATTTCCTACTCAAAGTGTCAGCCACCATGTTGGCCTTGCCGGGATGTTAACTAAGCTCAAAATCATAATCCTTAAGGAACTCTAGCCATCTCCTCTGACGCATGTTCAACTCCTTCTGGCTGAATAGATACTTAAGGCTTTTATGGTCACTAAACACCTCGAACTTGGAGCCCAAAAGATAATGTCTCCATATCTTAAGGGCAAACACCACGGCAGCTAACTCCAAATCATGGGTAGGGTAGTTTCCTTCATGCGTCTTAAGCTGCCTGGAAGCGTAGGTCACAACTCGTCCACTTTGCATCAACACTCCGCCAAAGCCCGTCATGGATGCTTCACAAAACACCTTAAAGGGTTCTCCTAGGTTAGGCAAAACTAACACGGGTGCAATTGTTAGCTTTTCCTTAAGAGTTCGGAAGCTACGCTCACACTGGTCATCCCACACAAACACTTGACCCTTACGAGTCAATTTGGTCAAAGGTAATGCCAGCTTGGAGAAACCTTCTATAAATCTCCTGTAGTACCCGACTAAGCCCAGAAAACTCCTAATCTCAAACACGGACTTGGCGCTCTCCCACTTGAGGATGGCCTTCAGTTTAGAAAGATCTATAACTATACCACCTTGGGATATCACGTGCCCTAGGAAACTTACCTTTTCTAACCAAAACTCACACTTAGACAACTTAGCATACAACTGCTATCACTAAGGGTCTGCAGCACAATCCTCAAGTGCTCTTCGTGCTCCTCTCTGGTCTTAGAATATACTAGGATATCATCTATGAAGACTACTACAAAACTATCAAGGTATGGGTGAAAGACCATATTCATGTAATCCATGAACACACCAGGAGCATTAGTCACACCAAAGGGCATAACCCAGTACTCATAATGACCATACCGGGTTCTGAAAGCGGTCTTGGGGGACATCCTCAGACTTAACTCGGAACTGATGGTAACCTAACCTAAGATCTATTTTACTAAACACACAAGGCCCTACCAACTGGTCCATAAGATCGTCTATCCTGGTCAAAAGATACTTATTCTTAATCGTCACCTTATTCAGCTGGCGGTAGTCCACACACAACCTCAGAGTCTCGTCCTTCTTCTTCACTAACAACACGGGTGCTCTCTATGGAGACACACTAGGCCGCACAAACTGCTTATCCAACAGTTCTTCCAACTACTTCTTAAGCTCGGCTAGCTCTAAGGAAGACATGCTATAGGGGGCTACAGATATAGGTCCGGCTTTGGGCACCAAATCTATGGAAAACTTCACCTTTCTCTCTGGTGGTAACCCAGATACATCCTCAGGGAACACTCCTGGGAACTCTCTCACAACAGGGAGGTCGGCTAGAGGGACCTCGGTCTCTACCTCCGAGTTCAATAAGATCATGTATACTTGAGCATTTCTTTCAGTGACGACATAACCCAGTTGGCGAAGATGAACATCCTTTTTTCTCCCACATCTGAGTTACCAAACATAACTGTTTTATCATAACAATTCAACACAACCTGGTTGGAAGATAACCAGTTAATACCCAGAATAACGTCAATCTGGCTAAGAGGCAAACAAACCAAATCAATCTGAAATTTTCTATCAGAAATTTCCACAAGAAAGTCTAAACATACCTCGGAAGTCAACACAGACCCGCTAGCCAGGGTCTCAACCACAAGCTCATATTTTAAAGAAGACACAGAAAGGCTAAGTGGTTTCACACACAACCGGGATATAAAAGAATGGGTCGCACCGGAATCAAAAAGCACGAGTAAAGGAATTCGTTTATTAAACATTTACCTTGGATTAGATCTTGGGAGTTTGAGGCTTCAGCACCGCTAAGAGTAAAGACTTTTCCAGTGGTCCTCGGTTGTCCGTGTTGGCTCTGCTGGCCTCTGTCATTCCGCTCCCTCTTGGGGTGCAGGCAGTCCCTTTTGATGTGACTCTTCTCCTTACAGTTGAAGCAAATCGGGTCTCTCTGTTCGCAGTCAGCAGCGATATGCCCAGGCTTACCACACTTGAAGCACGTGTTCCAGGTTGGAAAGGTAGCGGGTCTACTACCACTACCACTAGGGAATCCTGCAGTAGCAGCCCTTTGATGGTCGGGGCGTTGATCATGCAGCTTGGGAGGGATGGTGTAGGGCTTTTTGCGATTTTGATACCCGGTTTTCTTGTCCTTTACCAGAACTGTATTCTAGTAGTAGGCGGCCCTATCTCTGGAATCCTCATCCCATATCCTGCACATGTTTACCAAGGCCGGGAACTAGCTGACTCCTTGGTAGTTCCCGGCTTGCTTCACCTCGGGTCACAAGCCGTTTAAAAACTTCACGCACTTAGAGCTTTCCCCATCCCGTCCCTGGTAGTGAGGAAAGTACCTCACCAACTCCTCGAACTTAGCCGCATACTCGACCACACTCATGTTCCCTTGTTTAAGCTCAAGGAACTCCATCTCTTTCTTGTTCCTCACATCCTCTGGGAAGTACTTCTCCAGGAATGCCTCCTTGAAGGTCTCCCACATCCAACCCAACCTTCTGCCTCCATGCACTGGCGGGTGTTGTCCTATCAGTACTCGGCTTCCTCTGCCAGAGTATAAGTGCTGAAGGTGACCTTCTGCTCCTTCGGGCATGCCATGACTTGGAAGATCTTCTCAATCTCCCGAATCCATGTTTGAGCGTCATTCGGGTTATACCCTTCGTGGAATGAAGGTGGATTGTTGCACTGAAAGCGGTCCAATCCCTGGTATTCCACAACTCCAGGGGCTTCTCCCCATTCTGATTCCCCAATGCCTGGGCTAAGGCTTGGAGGGCATCAGCTATTGTGCAAGCATTCCTACTGGCCATCACTTACTACAGATAACAAGAAGTGAGAACCCGGAAGGAATACACAAACAAAAACCAAACCATACTATACAAAACCTCTACTATTTGTATTCCGGACTGCTTGCCGTAATGTTCCCTTGAATTGTCCCAAATTATACAGATGGCCAGTCTGATAACTTACAACAAAACCTAGACACTTATGGTATAGCAGACGTTAGAAGTACAAATATGCTATGACTACACTAAAAATAACATCCTACACAAGCTCAAACACGAACAAACATCATCTAGCACCACACAGTTAGTCATTTCATCAATCAGGCACTCAACAATCAGCATAATCATGTAGAGAAACATAGCAAGCTCACAACTCACTGATCGGAAGGTCCGACCTGCCCTGATACCATTAATGTAACGACCCACCAAGTCGTTGCTATATCACTAACTCTTAACCATAACATTAGCGTGACTTTATAAAAAGAACACCCCCTTTTTTGTTTAGTCAATGAAAACTGTGATAAATTTTTCTCAATCACATGACGATCCTAAACATAAACAAGGCACGTATAAAACAACCAAATTGCACAAATATATATATATATATATATATATATATATATATATGAAACTTAGTTTAATTGTCAGTACAATTATCCATATTTAAAACGTACAAGTGTTTTACAATTGAAGTAAGAAATTAAACGTCAGGGTGCAACTAGCAAAACATGGTGTAATTATCAAAATTAGGGGTATAATCAGCAAAACATAACCCCTGCCCAGGATCCATCACATCGACATCCTAACAACTCGGTGGCTCCAACCAAAGGTTGTCATCTTCCCGGTCACCTACTACTGTCCGTCTGCTCACACGAACCGGGTTCGCGATCATCATAGGTACCAGACCACATGGCACAACAAAGCAAGGGTGAGTTCATCATATAAAATAACAAGCGAAAGGTAACTTCAGTCAAGGAAAAACAATCCAAGCGTCACAGTATCACCACAAGGTCCATATATGTATGTATATATATATATATATATATATATATATATATAACAACACACAACCAACATGAACAAGCATCCGGGAACATTCCACAAGCCAATTTAATTTGCCTAGCATGATGCATGCTCTCGACTCAGCTCTCAACATGCAATGTGGTACCATCCCAAAAATAGGCCAAATCCATGGTCCAAATGATAGCTGTAGTTGACATCGGGGTCACTCTATCGTGCACAGGACTCACCCCCCCGTGGTGATTATCCAAACGGGTGTCATAAGGATCTCTCTACAAACATGGCCCCCTAGTACTTCTCGTACTATTACAGTCAATCATCCTATTTCCATCATGCAAATGAAGTATGTCTCTCATGGACGCCATCAACGTATGGCCCGACACAGGATCTTCTCGTCCTGGCTAGGATCTCCATACCTTCTCATGTTACAGACGTACTGCCCCAAACAAGGGATGCCCCAACACGGGCCACAAACAAGTATGTCTCTCATGGGCATCATCAACGTATGGCCCGACACAGAAACATCCCATCCTGGCTAGGATCTCCATATCCTTCCATGTTACATACATACTGCCCCAAACGAGGGCCGCCCCAACACGAACTCACTGATGCACTAACTGTGGTCCCTGTAAGGTTCACCACTCGGTCCCGACATCTCACATGTCTATACATGGCCTTTCACCATGGCTCTATCAAGGTACAAGACATCTCAAGCCATCACATAGGCTGACCTCAACGTAATTCACATACGTCATCCACAAACACTACATATAAATATGACTCGGCCAACCCATCTCGACAGCCAACATCATAAGCACATATATATATACAACTCGACTAACCCATCTCGGCAGCCGACATCACAAGCACATATATATACAACTCAGCTAAACTCATCTTGGCATCCGACATCATAAGCACATATATATACAGCTCGGCTAAACCCTACCCGGTACTCAGCACCTTCACGAACACTTCTGCGAGGTGTCTTAAGAATTTTTCAGCATCAAAATGTCAGCTCCAAACACATGCAAGGGGAGTTCTTACAATATCAACCCCCCCTTTTTTTTCCAGAATACCATAAAAAAAAAAACCACACCAGAAAATCATTAAATACCAACACAAAACACCAATAAGCAAACGTAGAGCATAACCCATTTTGTTGATTCAAAGAGACATCTTTCTAGAAAACAACACACACATAGGACATGCAACCATCACCCTGGCCGGACTCTCTAGTCCTCAAGCATGCCACCTGAAACTGTTATTAAACATGGTAAGCTCCCCCTACCTAACAAGAGGTTCATTCACGAGCTTTACGACGATTTGTCCCAAGCTTTCGTTCCGGCCACGAGGTCCGTCTAGACGTCAGGATTCAGTGGTGGCTCTCACAGGCTGAAAGTAACACAGAGGAGGTCAAGAATGAGAGGCTTTCTGGCTGAGTTTTCAAGAGAGAGAACAGAGAAAATGCAAAGGTAGAAGAAAGAAGAACATGTTTCCACTGCGCACTTCTGCCCTTAAGTACTCAACTGACAGGGCAAGTTTTCCCTTGGTGTAAACATAGTAACCGCTAGTCAACACGGACATCTATCAACCACTAACACGCATACCAAGGCGAGGCACTCAACAACAATCATCATACAAATCATACAATAAACATGTAATTAATCACACATAAAACGTCCAGATTAGCCACTCAAAACCCGAGGTGTTACATCCTCCATCTTCACCACCACCTTCTCAACCTCCACCACCACCGCCTGCTCATGACTGACAATGATGTCCATAAATCTTTCTATCCTCAAACCCAATTTTTGCTTATGACAAAAGGGGGAGAAATAAGAATTTTGATTGTGATTGGGCTATATGTTTTAATAAAATGGCTCTTGGAGTATTTTCACATATGTTCTCTCTTTATTTATTTAGTATTATTATTTCATTGCTACATTTGTCAAATACAATATCTCTATCATTTTCTTGCCATGATTGAACTCAGGGGGAGTTTATCTGCATTACATTCTTATCTCTCTCTTAAATCTTTGATTATCTTTATAAATCAAAATTTATACTATTTGTCATCATAAAAAATAGGGAGATTGTGAGGTCTAGACTATCACTCACATCATCAATCTTGGATTTTTATTATAACAACAATATAAATTATTGATGTTCTAATGAGTTTTGACAAATAGACATGATCATAATGTTAAAGGAATTTATAATATTATATTCAGTATCGTTCATAATCAAAGAGAGAATTATCTATTTTTATCTAGCATCCAATGTAACACCCTGAAATTTCAATAACTACAAATATACGTTATATGAATTATTATTGATGTAAGTATTAGATTATGAGAAATTTGGCTGTTCTATATTTGAATTAATTGGGTGAAATATCAATTAGAGACATTAAGGAAATGTTTGAAGAGAAATGACCATATTACCCTTTCCTTAAATCAGAAATTACAAAAATGCCCCTAGATATTTTAGTGAGATATTTTAATATGGAAATTACATAAATGCCCTTGGATATTTTGGAAATGACAAGAATACCCTTAGATATTTTAGTGAGATATTTTATGATGGAAATGACAATTATGCCCTAGGATGAATAATGAATTTACCATAATGTCCTTCAGGCCAGAAATGACCAGATATCCTTAGAGATTTTGTGAGAACCTGATGAAATTACAAAATACTCTTGACTGGCAGAATATCAAAATAGTTTGTGACAAGAAACTCTAGAATAGAATTTCTATGAATTTTATAAGGTGACAACTTTGAAACATTAGTCAGGAGAATTCAAGCATTGGAAAAATAATAAATAGAATCTATAGAATTTTCTCTAAATTGTGGGGTGTCCAGATTTATTTAATAAAATGGTTTAATAATTTTTATGATCAAAAATAGTACAGACCAATCAGAATTAAGATAGAAGCAGTCTCGTATGCAAGGTTGTGTATCACTCTATACAAAACTGTTTGTAAGTAATTTTAACTGTAATTGAAGTTAGTCTTTGGAAAACCTTAGAATTATATTATTCAACATTATCTTTAGGTAGAAGAGTTCAAATTGAATTTGACTTCCTATTTAGAAAATGCCATGTATAAGGTAAAAATGAAATTAGATTATTTTCTTCATTTACAAAATAACATGATATAGATATAAATGAAAGGAAAATAAAAATCTCCCTTGGCCTAGGCCTTGTTCACGTGAAAAGCAAGGAAAATGGAAGAAGGTTCATGAATTTGGACAAGTGTAAGGACACTTGTAAAGTGGTAGACACTTGTCATGGACACTTGGAAAGGAAATCATTAAGGCTTAAGGGATATTTTCATACAGTGAAAGAATAATGATGAACTTAGTTAGAATCTAATGGAATAAGAGGAAACTAAGTTGAGATAAAACTAAATGAGGGTAATTGGTTAGGAAGGGTAAAAATGTCTTTGAAATATTATATCAATTTCCTACCACTATATAAAGGAAGGGGGGGACCTAAGTGGAGGTCATTTTTCAAGACCACCCTTGTACAGGAAGCTCACGTGAACTCCCTCTCTTATATCATTTTCATTTCACTTTCAACCTCTCATTTTCAAGCCTAAAATAAGTAGAGAAAGACCCCACCATCTTGAAGATCACGTGTAGAAAAGGCTAGCATCTTTAGGGAAAGTTTGTCAAGCTTTGAAGGAAGAAAAGAGACAAGCTTATTAAGAGGTTACAAGGTACGTATGGGGAAGTTTTATGGTAAAGATAATTTAAATATTACTTGTGATTGAATAAGTACGTATAGGGGAGTTTTATGATAAATATAATCTGAATATTAATTGTGTTTCCATGAGTATGTATAGGGGAGTTTATGCTAAATATAGTTTAAGTATTACTTTTGTTTGAATAAGTATGTATAGGATCTCATTCATTTCTTTGAAGAACAAAGCTTGCACACCATGTGTTTGATGAAATGCTTCAAAGAAATAAAGATAGTTGGAGTGTTGTTTTGTTTAGATAAATATTTGAAGTTCATGTGTTGTTGAGTGTTTCTATGAATTTCTATGAAATTCATGTGTTACTGAGTGTTTCTAATCTCTGTACATGAATGATATGTTGAGTTTTGTACATGAGTAACAAACTGAATTCTGTACTTGATTAATGTTGAGTTTCTGAGTAAAGCACATGAGACAGTAATTGAAAAGTGGTGTTATTTTGATATTTTGCCTGGCGGGGGTTAATCCGTGTTATTTTGATATTTTGCCTGGCGGAGGTTAATCCGTGTTATTTTAATATTTTGCCTGCCAGGGGTTAATCTGTGTTATTTTGATATTTTACCTGGCGGGGGTTAATCCGTGTTAATTTGATATTTTGCCGGGCGGGGGGCTAGACCGTGTTAAAATAAAAAGAGAATCTTGCATCATATAATTTTTTGAGGATGTGGTTATGACCATCTGTACATTGTATGTATTCTGTTGTTTAAATTATGTTTATCATGAACTTACCCTGTGTTTTGTGTCTGTGGTTGACACCTGCTATGACACCGATCTTACTTGGGTGAGCAGATGAACAGTAAAGAAGGATTAGCGAGCTGTTTTTGATGAAGGACTTTGTTGAAGATGTTTTGCTGAAGATGTTTTGTTGTAATAAATATTTTAGTTATGTGTGCTATGTAATAGATTCTATATCAGTTTGTATGGTATTGTACAATATATATTAGTTATAAATGAACCAGACATAGAAATCTTTTGAATATTAATTAATAGTAACCTTGGTTCAATAATTTTTAGTGAATTGGCAAAGTAATTTTTCGTATAATAATCAATAATAACAAGATGGTAAATTGAGGCGTTACATCCAACACGCTATATCCAAAGAGCATCAACCCTTGTGTAAATCAGTAAAACACACTGTCATTTGGGTAAAACAGGTGTCCAGTCTCAAAGACTAAGTATGACCAAAAAGGGAAGTGCATGGGTTATGTTTTATTCAAATTCTATTTGCCTCTCTTATTTTTGAATTGCCAATGTTTGAATTTAAGAAAAGGACTGCATAGAAGAGAATAAAAGGTTTTCAAGGAATGTTCCCTTAAAGGTCACTTTTGCTACAGACAAAAAGCACATGGCGTTGTTTGTACTATGGATCATTCTCTCCATCGAGAGCATGACACGTTGCCTTATCCTTTAGTGTGAGACAACGTTCCTTTCAAAGAATTGACACTGATCCCGTAATGGATCCTTCACTAAAGTCTATAAAAGGTTGTCTCCATCAAGGAAGCAACTGACGAAAAAAGATTACAAGAGAGCCAGAAAATACTTTAAGCAAAACTTCGTTGAAATCACTAGACGATTGATGCATAGTTTTCATTTGCTTATTCTTTTCAAAGCAAAGTTATTTTTGTATTTGAGCTTAACTGTTTATTCACTCATTGAGTGTTAAGAATACTTGTATTCATTCAAACTTTTGTTTCTGAAAGCTAGGAGTGGCTTAGTGTTAAACAGTACTTGGGTTCTTAGATTTAAGGGGAGTTTAAAAAGGTACCAAAAGTGGTGTTAATAATACTTGTAAAGCCATGAGTGACAAGTAGGAATACTTGTTTTGTAATCAAAATTTGATTAATGGAACCATTTACTAGTGAGTAAATGAGATCTGTAAGTAGCTCAGGTTGAGTGAACTAGTATAAACCAAGTGTTTCTACTTCTCTCCATAACAGCTTATTAAGCGTTCTTATAACACTTTCTATTACCTTTTCAACACCACGTGTTTATTCTAAAAAATGTTTTAAAAACTCTCTTTATCTGTCACTGGACGACCATATTGATTTTCATTAAATATCAGCTTGATCCTGAGTAGATGACCTATTTTTAATACATTGCTAAAGTTTATATCTTTGATATACATACTATTCACCCCCCAGTGTGTTTCTTGCTATTTCACATCAACTACTAACCCAAACAAACCAACCTAAATACGAACTATATTGATTGAATCCAATACACAACAATATATACATACTTATGCAATGGAAATGACATTTCAAACCTGATCTTAGATAGAGATAAGTGTCCAATACCAAAATTGTCATCCTATCCCAGTCGTGTATGACCAACAAACCAATCTAAACTGTTATTAGGTGTCAATGCGAAATGGTAACCATGAACATCGAACCCTAGATCCAAATACAACACCACTTCACTTTGCTTATCCATTCCAAACTCTGCTGAAAAGGTAATCCGCTATCGCCAGAATCACTATTGAACCCTACGTCCAAACACAAAAACTGTTAACTTCTGATTCTCTGATAAATGTCCATATGAAGAAAACCCCTCTTTAGAGCTGACCTAAATCAGCATTTTTAATTTATTATTTGGTGGCTAGTACTCCTACTTACAAAATAACCCGTGACTCCAATTTTATATCTTTTTTCATTATTTTTTACAAACCACTGAAGTGCTTCACCAGTTCATGACTGGCCATTAAAGGTAAAAAGCCCTTACCTCATCAGTGGTCCATTTCTGAAATACTTCACCATAGACTCCACCCCTTAATATTTGTGCATCAAAGTTAGGTAATTTGCTCCCCATAGTCTCACCTCTACACTTTGGGTTTTTTTCCCATTTCAAAAAAATAAAAGGAAATTTCCTCAACTTGTCAAGTTTCTATTTTATTTAACTAGACGTTTTTTTTATTCATGCTAAGAATTTGGTACGGGCACATCCGAATTCTCAACCCCCAACCCCTTGTATTTTTTAAAAGCAGGTTAAGAATTTGGGTTCTCATACCCAAATCTTGACCGTATTTTCTTTTTCGGTTTTTAATACTTTTAAATAGTTTAATAAAATTTTAATTATTGTATTTTTTATGTAAAACTTAGTTTATTTAAATAATAATACATTAAATATTTTTAAACAATATATGTAATAATATAATTTTAAAAATAAATAATATAGCCTAATAATATTTAAAAATAAATTTTATCCTAATGAAATGTAATAGGTGAAGATGTTTTTACATTTTATTTATTGAATTTAATTTTTAGAAAATTTTGTTTCATTTATTATCTATAACAATATATAATGACAATTATACCTATTTGGTAGATTTGGTTAGTCATCTTTATCCTTAAATTAAACTGCAATCACAAACTACAACTACAATACGTGTCTCATTTAAAGGATAAAATAATAAAAAATAAAATCAAAATATTAATTACATAAAAAGTAACTGCACACACTGTTTCTTCTAAAAAAAACTGCACACATTATTTGAAATCTGTTTTATTTTAGAATTCAAATCTAAGGACCTTATAGTAAATTTTATATTTTGATTTTGATTTTTAATTTAAAAGACCACTTTATCTCTAATATTTCTAATTCAATCCCTAATTTCCTAATTCTGAATCTCGTAGTCTTTGTTTCCTTTTCATTGTTACCTCGCCACCAACGACGTGCCTCGTAGCTCGCGGTGCTATCCTACCTCATATATCAGTGCAAGCATGTATATTTTAGACAAAAAGAAGGGGTGGTAAAAACAAAAGGAAAAGAAAACGCCATAGTTTGAATACTCAACCTTAACTCCAGCAAGGTAAGGCTATAATTTCGACCCAAAGCAATCTTGTGAGGTTGATCCGTTTTGCCCTGTCTTTCTAAAGAAGAAAAAAATACAGTAATCTATATTAACATTAGGTAATAAAAAGAACTGCCTCAGAAGTCAGAACATTATGCAAGTGAATTTGCCATGGGAAAAAAAGGGTCATGTAACTATCTCCATAAACAACAAAAATCAAATTTTTAAACCACCAAAAAGCAAATCTACCGCACAGAGTAACAAAAAAGTCACGAATTAATCTAATATCAAAGAAAACCAATCATTCGACGTATTTGAGAATCAACACCGAATAAAAAATAGACAGATAGAAATTAAAATGCAAATCGAAAGCAGAAGCAAACAAAGGCTATGAGATTAAAATCAAAATTAAAACTAATTATCCAGTAGCTAGGAGGCACACCGTCGGTGGCAAGGTAACAGTGAGAAGGGAACGGAGGCTACGGGATTCAGAATTAGGAAATTAGGTATTGAATTAGGAAGGTAAGGGATAAAGTAGTCTCTTAATAAGACATTAAATTAAAAATCAATATAAAAAATAAAAATAAAAAATTTGTTATAAGATTCTCATGTTTAAATTGAAAATAAATTTTGATTGATTTACATCCATATGACTTTTATGATTAAACTATACTTAATAACAACAGTATGATTTATTTTAAAGGTCACATAAAAATAACCGCTAAAAATTTAACAAAGCCAGATTCTCCATGTAAATATTTTTGTTAAACTGCTTTAGGATAAATTTCATGGTTGTGGGCTACTGCTTTATAACTTCCACTCCGTGCTTCTTCTTCTCATAATATAGAAAATCACTTCTTTGTTAACTTCTGTCTACCACCACACCTTCCACATCTCCTCTGCATTCACCCATCTATAGTTTGTTACCAAGAAATAAGCCAACAGTCTAGTTCACACTTCACATTGTTTGCTACACGTAAATTTTTCACTTCATATCACTTTATGGGAACTGCTATTTTAGTTAACACACTTTTCATTCTGAATTCTGGTTTTTTTTCCTTTCAGAACTTGCACGCTCCCACATACTCTCTTTTGATCTTTGCTGAATAAAAGTGTTATGGACGTTCAGAATGGGCCTAATCCAAGAGGCTCAATAAGGGCTGGTCGGACCTGGCTTTCCAGGCACATTTCATGAGTAGCCGGAAATCATGCAACGAAATCAAAAGGAATAAAGGGCAATAAAGGGTAATGATAGCGCAATGAATGTGGATTAAATCTGTCCCAAAACTGCAACGGATACCGAGGTTTGCCCAGGTCAGTATTTATAGGTAAAAGGTTCTAGCGATGAGGTACGCTTTCCTGGACTCTAACTCTTTCCTTGCTCATAGTGCACACACTCCACGCCTGATTGTGGTTTCTCTTGGTGTATTGTGATCGTCTTCCCGGGTGTACTTACCATCATAAGTGCCCCTAGAAGGAGAGGTTAGATCCCATATTGATCATCCAACTTCATTGTTGGACTTCTGTTACAAGCAAACAGAACATTGGCGTCGTCTGTGGGAAAACGTTAAACTTCGACTCCCACCATGGTTAACACGAGAAGACACATTGACGAAAGACCACCCGTGGCAGGGGCACTGCCCTCAGTCCGGGTGAAGGATGCGCTTTTAGACACTGCCTCCTCTCGGCCGCGAAACAACCCTCCGGTTATGCCAGAGGACCCGTTACCCACCTCGGCTGAGGGAGAGCAAGAATCGATTCAACACTTCACCAATAACGCGCTGCAATCCATTCTAGCCCGGATCGAGCGGCTTGAAAGGCGACACGCCCTTCAACGCCAGGAGGACATGAACAACATCATCGCCCAGCTGGACGAGTGCTGTGCGAGATGGAGGCAAGAGGAAGAGCATCGAAGACAGCACACGGAGCAGTACGTTGGACAGATGGAGAATCTGGGCCGAGAGCATACATTTCATCCTAGCCGAGGCGAAACACCTCATCAGTTGGCCCGTCGACCACAGCCGTCACATGAGGCCGAGGAACGTCTACATTTTGGACCAGGAGCAGCCTCACACCACCACGAACGTGAGATTAACCCGGGACATTATGAGAAACGGCCGAGCATTCCGTACCAGGTGGCTAGGGCAGAAGGCAAAGTATACAGGAGAAAATACCGGTGTGGACAACACAACAACAGCCCATTCGTCGATGAGATTGTCAATGCCCAGTTCATTGAGGATTTTGACGGGTCTTTCCTATCAAAATACGATGGGAGCCAAGATCCGCAAGTGCATATTGATGAGTTCGATATGCAGATGTGCGTCCGAGGGATTGATGAGCCGATCATCTCTCGGATTTTTGTTACTACCCCGACTGGGGCCGCACAGATATGGTTCCACACGCTGCCGTCTCGATCAATACACAACTTCGAAGATTTCGGCCAAAAGTTCCTACTCAACTTCGCAATGAGCAAGAAGCAACCCAAGTCCGAGTTTGCCCTTGGAAAAATCCATCAACACCCAGGTGAGACACTGCAAAGCTACTTGAACCGGTTCAAGGAGGCCGCTTTGTAGGTACAAGGGTTGGAGGAGAAAGTACACGTCCACTTATTGTCGGCAGGACTTAGTGGATCATCACGGCTCACGAAGTCTATATACAAGGATCCGGTCAAAACATTGCTCGAGTTTAGGGTCCGGTCAAAGAAATACTTGGAGCTGGAACAAATGGAGATCGCGAATACTGTTCCCAAAAGAAAGGGCTCCCCCCCCGAAACACCGCAGAACCCCGGAAGTGCTCAACCGAAAAGAAACCATGATCTCGGCCACCGACCAGGACAATATGACACGAAGTATGACAAGTATACTCCGTTGAACACTTCCCGGGCTCAAGTATGGAGAGAGGTAGCCTTGACAGAGATGAAGAAAGTGGACAGACCTTGGCCTATTTTTAAGAAGACCGGCCTTGATCATACTCGGTTCTGTGAGTTTCACAATGGACTGGGACATACGATCGACCAGTGCTGGGACTTACGAGATGCCATAGAGAAATTCGTCCGAGAAGGCAAGTTGTGACGGTACGTGATTAAAACGCAAGGCCAACAAGTTAAGCGGAAAGGAAACCAGAATGATGATCAGAAAGGCCGAGATGAGAAACGGAAGAAACATGAGGTCGAGGATTTTCCGGAGCCAGAGTTCGAATGCAATGTGATCACGGGAGCCATGGAAGGAGGAGGGGATACGGCCAACCAATGCCGGAAATACCTTAGGGAGGTCCTGGCAGTAAGGGAACAACCCCGGTTCAAAGGCCACAGCAAGCCGAGCCCCCTTTGCTGTATTTCACTAAGGAAGACATGGAGGATGTAATACCCGGACATGAGGACAGCCTAGTGATCACTGGGACAATAGCTAACTGCCGGGTGAAAAGGATGTTTGTGGACAACGGTAGCTCAGCAGATATCATATCTTGGACCGCCTTCAAAAGGATGAATTTGGACGAGGTAGACCTAAAACCATGTCAGACGGTGTTATCCGGCTTCAACGGTGAGAATACAACCATCAAAGGGTCCATTGAATTGCGATTAACACTGGGGACGAAGGAGGCCTTCAAATCAGAGAGAGTGAAGTTCATAGTCGCCGAATTCCCTTCACCATACAATGTTATCCTTGGAAGACCGACCCTCCATAGGTGGGATATCTTGATGTCTACCAAACATCAGAAAATGAAGATGATAGGAAGCAACAGAAGGGTGATAACCATTTGCGGAGATCGGAAAGAATCCCGCCAATGCTACTACAACGCCGTCAAAGGAGCCGAGGTCGGCCTACCTTCACTGCCCCAGCATGGAGAAGAAGAGGGGCAGAGAGCAAACAACAGGCAACAGGTAGAACCCATTAACCTGGTGGAGCTCGATGTCCGAGAAGACGTGGAGGAATGGAGGCCTGAACTAGCAGACGAGCTTGTGGAGGTTCAGATAGGATCTCAGGCTACCCAGATTACCAAGATTTGAAAGATAGTTGATCCAGTCGCAAGAGCGGAACTGACAAAATGTCTCTGAGATAACCGAGATGTTTTTGCATGGACCGCCTCTGAAATCCCGGGAATAAGACCTACTTTTTGCTGTCATAAGCTGTCCATGCATCCCAACTCGAAACCAGTGGCGCAGAAGAAAAGGAACCTCAGACCCGAGAGAAGACAGGCATTGGAAAAACACATCCGGGAGTTATTGGAGGCCGGATTCATACGCGAAATCCAATACACCACATGGCTGTCCAATGTGGTGATGGTTAAGAAAAGCAACAACAAATGGCGAGTCTGCGTCGATTACACTGATGTCAACAAGGTCTGCCCCAAAGATTCCTATCCTATGCCGAGCATAGACCAGTTGATAGACAATTCTTCGGGGTTCAAAGTGTTATCGTTCATGGATGCTTATTCCGGATACAACCAGATTCCTATGCACCCAGAAGACCAAGAGAAAATGGCATTCCGAGGAGGCGAGGCGAATTACTGCTACAACGTGATGCCTTTCGATTTGAAAAATGTCGGCGCTACCTACCAGCGGATGATGAACAGCGTTTTCGCCTAACAGCTCAGCCGTAACATAGAAGTATACATAGACGACATGATTGTAAAAACCAACGTAGGCGGGAATCACATCCGAGATCTGGAGGAGATGTTCGGCAGGTTGCGAGAAAAGAATAGCTGACTAAACCCTCTCAAATGCGCATTCGGAGTGACTGCAGGAAAGTTTCTGGGATTCATGTTAACCCACAGGGGAATTGAGGTCAACCCGGACAAATGCATAGCAATTTTAAATATGCAATTCCCGACCAATAAAAGAGAAGTCCAGCAGTTAACGGAAAGATTAGCGGCGCTGACACGTTTCCTCCCAAAGTCAGTGGAGAAAGCTTTGCCTTTCTTCAGGATGCTGAGGAAAGAAGCCATCATCAGCTGGAGTCCCGAGTGTGAAGCCGCATTTAAAGAAATCAAAAAATGCCTCGCTTCCCACCCAGTTCTATCTAAACCAGAGCCCGACGAGGACCTGATCTTGTACCTAGTCGTGGCCGAGGAGGCGGTGAGCGCCGTACTAGTCAGGGAGAATGGTAAGTCTCAACTACCGGTATACTTTGTAAGCCGGGCACTAAAAAATTCAGAGTTAAGATATCAAAAATTAGAGAAAGTGGCATTTGCTCTCCTGGTGGCCGCCAAACGACTGCGCCCGTACTTCCAAAGCCACACCATTGTAATTCGCACTAACCAACCGATCCGACAGATCTTACACAAACCGGACCTGGCTGGCAGAATGATCAGTTGGGCAATCCAGCTTTCCGAGTTCGACATAAAATACGAAGCCCGGCACCCGATCAAATCCCAAGCCTTGGCCGATTTTCTAGTCAAACTTACCCCCATAGCATCAGCACACGAAGAAATCTGGACCCTCTACGTGGACGGGTCGTCCAATGCTAAGGGAAGTGGGGCCGGGATCATAACGGAAAGTCCACAGGGGATATCTATGGAACAATCCTTACGGCTCAATTTTTCGACTTCAAATAATCAGGCCGAATACGAAGCCTTAATAGCAGGGCTGGCCTCGGCCAAGGAACAGGGGGTCCAGAAGTTAAAAGTCTTCACGGATTCTCAACTAGTGGCGGCTCAAATCGAAGGGAAATACCAGGTTAAGGGACCCTTGCTGATCAAATATCTAACGAAGGTAAAAGAGCTGATTGCCGAGTTTGATGAGGTCGTTGTCTCTCATATCCCCAGAGAGCAGAACATGAGGGCCGGTATATTATCTAAGTTAGCAAGTACCAAGGGTACAGGTAATCATCGGACGGTCGTCCAGCAGGAGCTGCCCCACCCCACATGCATCATGATGATCACGGCCAATACGGATTGGAGGCAACCCATTATCAGATACATAGAATAGGGAATAACCCCAGAAGACGCTGCATAAGCAAAAAGACTAATCCGAGAGGCCGCCATGTATACCACGCAGGAGGGAGAGCTATATTGCAAAGGCCCGCACACTCCCATGCTACTTTGTGTAGGACCCAACCAGACTAAGTATATATTGGCCGAGATACATGAAGGTATCAATGACCATCATATGGGAGCCAAAGCTTTAGCAATGAAAGCTATTCGGGCAGGTTATTTTTGGCCAACCATGAAAGCCGACACCCAGGATCATGTGAAGAAATGCGAAAGTTTCCAGATGCACGCCCGGGTCATACGGTCTGCCCCATCTGAACTAACGACAATCACATCCCCTTGGCCTTTTTACAAATGGGGGATGGATCTCTTGGGACCATTCAAGGCCACGGAGGGACAACTACGATGGCTCATAGTCGCTGTCGATTATTTCACCAAGTGGATAGAAGCAGAACCTCTAGTTACCATCACGTCTGCCCGAATACAAAAGTTCTTTGAAAGAAACATCGTCTCTAGATTCGGGATCCCGACAGAAATCGTCACGGATAACGGAACTCAGTTCACTGATAAGAAGTTCAGAGAAATGATGGCCGGCCTCCATATTAAGCATCACTTCTCATCAGTGGAACACTCGAATCCAACGGTCAAGCTAAAGCCGCTAACAAAGTCATCCTGGAGGGACTCAGGAAATGAATGCACGAGGCCGAGAAGAATTGGGTAGAGCAGCTGTAACACCCCCATATTTCCTTGCATCTATGTAGTTTCTTAGAAATATGCATTCTTAGATGCCCTTGGATATTTTTGGAAATGACCAAAATGTCCTTAAACAATTTCATAAATGACAAAGTAGGTCCCTAGGACAAATGACTAAAATGCCCTGAACATTTGCCCAAATGACCAACATATCCTTATAACTCTGATAAGGTCATATAAGCCTAATAGAGTCCTGAAGGCCTGGAAAAATATAGAGCAAGTTGAGATGAGAGATTATGGATGTTATTTGCAAAGAAAAATCATAAGATAGAATTATTAGAAATTTTGAAAGATAGCTCAAGAAAAAATTGAATTTAAAATAATCTAAGTTTGGATAAAATACATAAGAAGGACTGATACAATCTGAGAAAATTCCTCTTCATTATGATAGAATGAGATTGATTAATGAGAGGCTTAAATCTTTTACTAATTAAAAACAAGAATGAATCAATAGGAAATTAGAAAAATCATTAAAAGAAAGCAAGGAAACATTCCAAAAATTGTTACTAAAACTTAAGATAATTTCTAACTAAATCTAGAAAAGTTTGGTTTTGAGAAAACAATTGAAATTAGACTTCTATAAATATTAGAAACACTTGAAACCAATATAAGAAAAATGCTAAGTAAAAATAAAACATTAAAAACCCAAAAACAAAGCCATTCCACGGTTTTAGTTAGCAAAATTGAAACATATGGCTTTAAAAATCTAGCATAACCGTGCACTTTGGAGAAAGAGGAGGAAAATTGTAGAATCTTGTAGAAAAAGGCCACTTGGACAGCTTATAAGCTAGGACAAATCTTATTGGACCAACAAAAAAGGTTAATACATGATGAGCTTGGAGATATTTTGATTAAACAAAGGAAAATGACATGTATAAAAGCTTGGTGGGACCAAAAGGAGGGCTGGTTTTTTTTTGCACGTTCACCACTCCATTCAGCCTTCCCTTTCACTTGTCTTCACACTTAAAAAACAAAGCAAAATAAGACAGCCCCTCCTTTGGAAGTTCACGTGAGAATACTAGGAAAAGGTTGGGACCATTTGCTGAATTTTAAAGACCAAGAAAAGCCAAGGTAAGGGAAGTTATTTAATAGACATGGATTAGATAGTTAATAGGATGATTCAACTTCTTTTTCCTTGAATATGAATGATGCTTTTCTTCATTTAGATAAGGAATATAATTTGGAACATCAAATTGCTTGCACAAGTGCCACCATGAGGCAAGATAACACTTAAGTTGTAAGTTAACAAGTAACTTTAATTAACTAAGTTATAATTTAACTTAACTTAAAAACTAACTAATTTAGAAGAATAAGAAAGGAAGTAAGTGAATCTTAAACCTTGCTATATGCTGTAAATAAATTGTAGTTGATTGCTGTTTTTTTTAATTATAGCTGTCTTCATTTGATTGATGTATTTAATTGTAAGCTGTATTTATTTGATTGCTGTATACTTATTTAAGTACATCTGTATGTTGTTAATTAATCTGTCTAGAGTACTAAAAACTTTATTTGAATAATGTTTGATTTATTTGATGGCTGGAACAACTAATAGTTTGCTGTATTTAAATGAATAAGTTGCTGTCTGTATACATAAGATGCTGTCTGTACAAAATGCTGTCTGTATAAGTTGCTGTCTGTATAAATTGCTGTCTGTATGACATCCATTGTTGTAGGTTGAATGTTGATATATTTGGCTAGTGCTGTTATTTTATTAGGTTGTTGTATATCAATATTTTTACGTTGCTGTTTGGTAATTTAACAATTAATGTTGGGTTATAGAGAAGATTCTATGCTTCTTTTAGTTAAAGAATAAAGTCATGAATATATAATTAAAGATTCATGATGAAGAATTGTGGCACTTATACTGTTGATATTATTGGGTGAGAAAAATTTCTATAAGTGCCGAGTGGTGAGAATTTGAGAAATAATGTAATGGTAAAGAGAAATTGAAAATAAATTGAAACCATTACATGCATCATTACATTTGATTATACCCCTCAGAGTGGAGGGAGGTTTCACTAGAGTGGGTGAAACTTTGGTACCTTATTACCCCTCAGAGTGGAGGGAGGTTCCACTAGAGTGGGTGGAACTATTTGATTATACCCCTCAGAGTGGAGGGAGGTTTCACTAGAGTGGGTGAAACTATTTGAATTATGGTACCTTGTGGTGATTAGCTGAGATCTCAGTCATGCATCATTTAATAAAGAGAGCATGCATTACTCATCATATATCTGTCTACAAGAATTATTTATGTTTCTGAAGAATTATTTAGGGTTCTGCATATTTGTTATACCTATTTCATTTTCTACCAATTATCTAATCATGTTTATTAAATACTTACCCTGTTTGTGTCTGTGATTGACACCTGTGATGACCCCAATCTATTTGGGCGAGCAGAGGAACAGTGAAATGCTTAGTTATGGAGGAGCTTGATGAATTATGTGATGTGTTTTGGCTTGTTATCTGGATGATATCACTTGCTGTTGCTACTTTTGGGAGTTATGTACTATGTTGGTTGACTAGTACTATATTTTGATAGTCTGTATTATATTTTGGATGACTGTATCATGGACTATTATAATTCCCTATGAGAGAATATCTCTGACTATGAATCCTGTTGAAATTATTTTACCATAAACAAACCGACTAGAATAGTATGTTATATAATCAAATTCCGTAGAAAAAGAATTTTTCGTAACATAATAGCATAAACGATTAAATACGAACAACGTAATTATTAAGAATAGTTAAATAAACGGAGTCGTTATAGCAGCTATACTATGTTTTATGGGTGCATAGAACAACAGCTCACTCATCCACTCAGGAAACCCCATTCAGAATGACCTATGGTGCGAGGCTATGATACCAGTAGAGATCGGACACACCTCCCGGAGAAGAAGGGTCATACTCAAGCAAGGCGAGGACTCAAACAATGAAGCGTTGGTCAATGAGCTCGAACTAATAGAGGAGATCCGAGCTAAAGCACATAGCCGAGACATAGCCATGAAGCTGCTATCGGCTAAAAAATTCAATAAGAAGGTTAGGCCAAGAAGTTTCGAAGAAGGCGACCTGGTCTTGCGCAGAGCCGACATCGGTAACAAGAACGCTCGAGACGGGAAGTTAGCAGCCAACTGGGAAGGACCTTACCGAGTGATCCAGGATCTCGGCCACGGGGCGTACGTGTTAGAAACTCTAGATAAATGCGCGGTCAAGCGAACATGGAACGCAGATAAGTTGAAGATTTACTATAGTTAGAAGATGCTGAAGATTTAATAGTTAGAAAATATGATCATCCGTGTGTTTCCCGTTAATTGAGAAGAGTGGGCCGAGTACGTTGGTACCCCCATCTCATGTAATCTCTTTCAACGGGATCACGGACATGAATAATTTTTTATATGAATAAAATTCAAACAGCTTTCGAATAATAATATACTCGATATTCTTTGACAATATATAAACGTTCCAAGCAAGCTCGAGGTGCCACCAAACCTTGATCAGGTTGGTATGGTCTCAATCGGCCACGTTGCACCCACAGTAACTTGGAATATATTCGATAACCGAAAACATTTACAATTCGGATAATATTATGCTTGGCCGTTGGAGCCAAACGAATAAACGTTATGCACACAGTTCTAAAAAGAACACAATAGTATAAAAAGATTCAACAATGCGATATTATAAAAAAGCAAATTGTATCATTGTACGAACATAATAGAAAAAAGCAAGAAATACAAGTTTTAACTGGCATCCCGGCCCTTCAATTCTTGTCAACAACTCCTTGAGCCGAGTTCGCCTCAACGCCGGCTTCGGGGACACCCTCCGCTTCAATAACAGAATCCTCTTGTTCGTCATAAGGAACAATCATCCCGTCACGAACATAGGAGCGAAAGTGCACCCCGTCAGTGTTCAGATTGACCCCGGCATTGGCGCATCGGACCTGAGCCAAGGCGTTGTTGAAAGACTCCTCGGCCACTGAAACCATCATTTCCAGGAGCTCGGCCACCTCCTTCTCCTCGATCAAGAGCTTGGACTTGGCTTCCGCGGCCTTGGCCTGTGCCCCCTCAAACAAAGTCTTCACTTCATTGAGGTTCTCGGTCATATAGGCGGCCTTGGCCAACGCCTGCTGCTTCTCTGCGTTGGTGTCTCGAAGGCGGCGCTCGAACTCCTCACTAGCAAGGCGCAGCTCTTCACCCACCTTTTCTGACTCAGCCCGGGCAGCCGCCAGCTCCTCTTGAGACCGGATATACCTTGTCTTTAACGAGACAAGGCTATCCACGAGGGAAGCAGTTCGATAGGCTTGGAGCTGCATACGACCGAGCTCCGACAATAACTCCTCGAAAAGAGGAGATGAGTCCGATAAGTTTTTTGGAGCCCGGACAAAGGGGAAAAGGTCATCAGCACCCCTTTCGTAGAGATGCCCGGGCACCAACTTCAGCTCCTCGGGAATCGCGACCGGCGGAGCCTCCACGACCGAAGAGTCAGAGATCAAGATGGGAGATGTGGCAGCAGCAGGACGAGGGGGAACCGGGACCGATTTCCCAGCTGGCTCCGGGGCCGACTTCGCAACAACCCCGGCTACCCTAGCATCCGGGGTAGACTTCACAACTTTCCTCTTCTTCATTTTAGAGAAGAAGGGAGGAACACCAGCAACATCAGGAGTCGGCTCTGACTGACCGGTCGCCTTACGGGTCCGAGGTCCAACATCACCGGCCCTCCTTTCCATATCAACAGCTGCAAAAGAAAGGAAACAATCAATCAACAAATCGAAGAGTTGCACGTACCATACCCAAAGTCGTCTAACTAACATTGAGGAAAGGGAATAATATCACAAAGACCCCGGCCTTCTTGGAAAACATTAATTCAGACCACCGAATAAGCGTCCGCATCCGATAGCCCCGTCTCCTTACATTGGTAAAAAGAGGGGGGAAACTCATGATGAGCATGGGTCCAGTAAAGTGGGAACTTCCACTTCACCCCGGCAGACTCCGGCCCTTGGAGAAAGAAAGGTTGAAGACCGGGTATGGCGCACACCTTGAAAAAATTTGTCTTGAATCTCTTAAAAGACTCAGCAAATAAAGGAAAAAGTTTTCGTTTCGGTCGACTCTTCAAAGAAGTCCATCCCTTCCTTTCAGGAGGCTCCCGGCCTGTGCGGTCGGTATGGACGGAAAAATAATATAAAAAGATAGGGACTGTACAAGGGATATCTAAATTTATACATAAATATTCGAAAGATTTTATAAATGACCAGCCATTGGGATAAAGCTGGGAGGGGGCCAAAGAAAGGTGTTTCAAGACCGACATCTCAAATTCGGTGAGAGGAAACCGGATACCCAGACGGGTGACCACATCTTTACAGAGAAAGAAAATGTTTGATTCGCCTTGATCGGCGGACGAGCATATCGGCTCACTGGGACCAGGTTGACGAACGGAAAATCCGTCCTGATTCCCGATAGAAAGAGCTGCGACACCCTCCCGACTCATGACGGACGAGGTGTTCAGAACCTCATGGGTTACCCAGGGAAACTTAGACACTAGATGGGGAGAGGGTCTATCGGTCTGCGACTCAGTTGACCGAGATTCTCCGATCACCTCCAAGGAGACGTCCATGATTACCTACGACAAAAGGGAAAGACAACGGTCAGTAAGAATACCTGAAGAAATGACGACAGTCGAAGAGGCCAATGACACCGGCTCAGCCCCAAATCTCGGCCCCGAAAATGCCACCGACACCCCTGTCCCCGCATCTGGGGGTGGATTGAGGATAATCGGGTTATGACGACACGCGTCCAGGGTGTCATCAGCTTGCTTATCGAAACCCGAGCCAGCCAAATAGAAGAACTCATCCAAGCACCTCGGACAAGGATCGAACCGAGTCTCGGGGGCGGTCACAATGGGTTGAGGAAACAAGGGAATATCCGAAGGGATTGCAGAAGGCCCCCTGGGTTCAACATAAGACCTAATACCAGAGCCTACTACGACTGTTGAAGGGCGAGATTTTTTGGGCAAAGAAGGTTTGGAGGATTTAGAGCCCCCCGAAGGGGCACGTAACAGATATTTGTTTTTCTCCTCGTCTGGAATTGGGAGACCAAAAAACCAAAATGTAGAACGAGGAGGAACTGTCCTACAAATGCGTGCCTCTTTCTCAAGACTAAAACCAGAAGAATGCATGATTCAAGAAGAAAAGAATAAAAGGTAGAAGAACAAGAGTGAAGGCGAAACCCAATATGGATTAACAAACGAGAGACAGAAAGATGAAGAACAAACCACAATGAAAACAATAAAAGTGCGAAAACCCTAGGAAATAAAAAAAAAGAAAGAAGAGAAAATAACCTGAGAATAGAAGAAACCTGGAGATCGTAACACCAAAGACGGAGAAGACTGTAGCACACCGAAAATAAGGATGAAGGAGGCCAAACGGGAAAATGAGCAGAGAGGAGATAATGTGATAAAATTGGAGAAACAAAGTAAGAACCAGAAGAAGACAAAAGCAAATATCAAAGAAAACGAAACATTCAAAGTATGTAATCAACAAAGGAAAGTAACCAACCATAAGGGCAAAACCGTCTGAGTAACCAAAGGTCAGGGGCAAAACGGAGATTCCATTAGAATCACTCATGATTAAAAGGAACAAAGAAAAAACAGAGCATTAAATGAAGGGAGGCGCGTCGTTTCACCTCTGAAGGGTGGTCAAAACGCTTCACTTCCCCAAAAAGCACCAGAACGCGGGAAAACAAACTGACTTCTTTCAAAAAATACACCAGCAAAGCTAGGCCGAGATAACGCCACCAGACCAAGGATCAGCACGCAGGTCAGAAGTTGATATCAGCCGATACAGCCAAGAATAAGGACCCGATCGCGGCTTGATAAATGACATGATGCCGGCATAACATCATTCCGGTTACCCGGAACGCCGAGTAACCGGGCTGAGGGGCAACTGTTATGGACGTTCAGAATGGGCCTAATCCAAGAGGCCCAATAAGGGCTGGTCGGACCTGGCTTTCCAGGCACATTTCATGAGTAGCCGGAAATCATGCAACGAAATCAAGAGGAATAAAAGGCAATAAAGGGTAATGATTGCACAATGAATGTAGATTAAATCTGTCCCAAAACCGCAACGGATACCGAGGTTTGCCCAGGTCAGTATTTATAGGTAAAAGGTTTTAGCGATGAGGTACGCTTTCCTGGACTCTAACTCTTTCCTTGCTCATAGTGCACACACTCCACGCCTAATTGTGGTTTCTCTTGGTGTATTGTGATCGTCTTCCCGGGTGTACTTACCATCATAAGTGCCCCTAGAAGGAGAAGTTAGATCCCATATTGATCATCCAACTTCATTGTTGGACTTCTATTACAAGCGAACAGAACAAAAAGTGCTTCAAAAGAAGGGTTCTTAAGCCCCCATTAGGACTGCAAGGTTTGTAACTTCTTTTCATCTTCTTTTCTAACTTCTTTATTCCCATTTTTTATTTTATCTACTCTCATCCCTTTGTTGTTCTCTCACTCAAGCCTTTGCTATAACATTACACCCCATATGTTACCTAACCGCATAACTCCCCATCCACGTTAAAAAACATATTATATGTATTCCATGACCCAAAAACAACCATTCTCCCACCACATATATTACCCCACACACCTATTAAATTGTCACTATCTCTTGAAAGTCATCCGCTCCCACAACTCAAAACACACAAAAAGGACTTTGACTCGTACCATTCTATTTTTTCTTATAAATGAAATCTCTCTTTTGATTCTTAAATTCATGTTAAAGATATTGACTTTATTATGTAGGTGTCTTTTTTTTTCTTAACATCTCTATCATGTCTTTTGTTATACACTATATTTAATTCATGTTCTTAATTTATTATTTAACTATATAGATCATACTTTTTTTCCTTTTTATTCTCTTTTTGTCTTTTTTTAAAACAAAAATTATTTGTATTTCAGGTTTAAGACATTTTCTTTTTTGTTTTTTTTAATTATCTTTCTTCAACATGTGATATAAAAATATGGAAAATTTAGGTAGTTCACAATCAATACAACAACAACAAAGAGAAAGATGGAGGCAGAATACAAGAAATAGAAGACAAACAATAACCATGGAACAAAGACAAAATGAATTAACTAGAAGGCGAAGAATGACCAGGGAACAAAGGAAAAATAAATTATCTAGAAGAAGACAAGTAAGTCACACAGACACCATAAGCAACACTACTCAAATGTCAAATAATACAAGTTCAAAGAGATTGACATCTATCTAATGATCACTACTAGAAAAACGTGTTTTCGAGACTGACAAAATCGATCGCTATTTAGAACAATTGGAGTTGGAGTGGGTAAAATGGTACTGATTATGGAATTGATCAATAACATAGCCAAAGCTCATGGAGGTGTATTTGTATTTGGGGGAGTAGGTGAAGATACTCGTGAGAGAATGATCTTTATATGGAAATGAAAGAATCTAAAGTAATTAATGAACAAAATATTGCAGAATCAAAAATAGCTCTAGTATATGGTTGAAGGAAATAGCGATCGAACGTATTTAGTCCCAAAAATCCAAGTCACTAAACCTGCCAATCGAAATATGTGTCGGTCGTTGCCTGGAAACTGATATGTGCCTAGCACATGATGCTTTCCAAGCTCAATTAGATCGTTAAATGCATCAATTTATATGATGAATAGCTTCCTTTTGGTATGAATATCATTTATGTGCTTTAATGAGGTATTTTGGTCTAGATTGATGTTTAGCAGGTGAAACAGCAAAGAATTATGCAGAACAGAAGGTCTGGCGCCATCAAGCCTATGTACAATCGGGGGTACATAGGCTAGTTCTGCATGTGGCGCCAGGAGCGCCGTGCTGGCGCCAGGAGCGCCACCGTCTCTGGACCTTGGTGCCATCAGCACCGTGCTGGCGCCAGGAGCGCCACCATCTCTGGACCTTGGCACCATCAGCGTCGGGCTGGCGCCAGGGGCGCCACAGGTCGACAGACTCTGCATAATGAGGGCAAAACAGAGATTGCACATGCTACTCTATAAATAAGGAGCCTTAGCACTGAATGAAGAGCTTTTGGACGAAACTCACTACCAAAGGAAGGAGAAGAAGGCTTGGGAGCTGAGCTAGGGTTTGGGTGTGAAGGGAAGAGGGATCTTCCCTCTTCCCTTCCTCTCCTTGCTTACATCTCTGCATTCATGCTTCTTTTTGTTGTACCAAGGCCAGCCTTGACTAGGTTTGGCTAGTTTCCTTTTGTATTTAGGGTAAACATTTAATGTAACTTCCATTTGGATTGGGTTGTACCTATTTCTCATTAATGCTATGTTATTTCATTACACTTTACTTGAATCTCTTCATCTCTTTCTTAGACCTGATCAACCTAGGTTAGAGCTTAGAGCTAGGGTTCACAATAGGGATATTGGGGCCGTAGTCTTGGAACTAAGTGTGGTGACTTGTTCTACATCACCTAGGGATAGGGATGTAGGCTTGCAATCCTTTCTAGTGCATCACTTAATGCTTAACCTAATAAATGCTACTAAGGAATTAGGGTATTGAAAGGGGTTAAAGGGTTAATGTCACTAAGGGATTAGGGCTTAACTAGTAATGAATGAGGATGCATGATTGAGTAGCTAGTACAAATGAATGTAGTAAACAATCCATGTAAGAATGTTAGGAGCGTTGAGTGTGGGTCTCCCTAGCTACATTAGCTTACGTTTGGTGCAATCATTACCTATTTTATTTATAATGTTTTATGTTTATATTTAGCTTTTAATTTACTTCGCACAACAACACAATTCTCTTAATCTTTTGTCATCCAACCTTAAGATACAATTTATGATTTAATTGGTCAAACAATCCTCGTGGGACGATAACTCTACTTTATCACTTTATTACTTGGAACGATCGGTATACTTGCCGAATGCGCAACAGAAACCAATACATCTGATCGCTAATAAAAACTGCTCAGTTGCTAGTGATTTGGTCGTTTTAGTGTCAAGAGACCAACTCAGCCACCGAAGCTTTCTATATGTAATTTGGTCGCTAAGGTTTAATTAAAATGAAATATTTAAAAAATAAGAAAATGGTTGGTCGTTGTTTTGGTGGCTTTGTAGTGATCGGTTCTATTAGTGCTGGACCTTCTATCTCTAATGCGGCTGTTATGTTTAATTTATGATGTTTTAAATGATGCTTTATGATAATAATGCCAGTTGCTATTTCGGTGGTTGTGTAGCGATTAAAGATTTTGGGTCTCTGAAATATATAAATGATTAGAAATACTAATTTCATAAAAAAATAAAGTGATGGCTGTTTCGGTCACTAGAAGCAACAAAAGTAGTTACAATTTTGGTCGCTAAATTAAATTCTACTACTTGATTTGTTCTTTTTTTTTCTAATTAATAAATATTTTACTTGTTTAATCTACTTAATAATTAAGAATAAAATATTCTTAAATACATTTAAACCCAATAAGATATATAATATATCCATAAATAATGTATAATGAAATGCAACTTCAATACTTGTAAAAATGCATATTCATAACTCAAAAAGTACCAACAAGATATACAATATATCAAAAAATCACAATGCATGATAAAAGTGTAGATTCATAACTCAAAAGTACCAACAAAAAAACATCTAGTGCAATTATGAAACTAATAAAATCAAAATAAACATAATGCTAAATAATGTCATCTAGTGCAATGAATGGTCCTCCAGCTTAATCAACTCTAGCATCGTCAGCATTGTTCTGAATGCCATTTGTACTAGTAATAGATGTAGTAGGACCTGACTTTAGAGACTTAATATTGAAGTGCTCTAATATAAGTTGCATCTGGTCCTTTTGTTGATAGATTTGTTTATTCTGGTGATGTCTTTACTCTTTATGTTGGTCATGAGTTTGCATCAATTGCGTCATTTGTTCCTTCAATGTCTTCTTGTTATCTCACTTTGTCGTAAGCTCGTCATTAAGCTTTTGAATCGTCTCATGCATCTCTTGTAGTTGTTCTACCACCTTAGGCTTAATGATAAAAGGTTGGGCAGATTTTGAGGTGAACTTTTTGCACAATGCATCTAGCACATACACATTCCCTTTGGCATTTTTACCTCTAACAACAGTAAAATATGTGTCATTGTCATTGACAAAGGAAGAAGGGGTAGATGAGTCTTCCTATGTGACACATTCCATGGCCTCTTGCCACATCTACTGAAATTATATCTACAAAATAAAGTCAGATATGTCCATCACAAATTTTACTTATATATAAAATCACAAGTCAGTAAGATTTAGGATTTAAGGAAATCACAACAAAAAGAAGAAAAAAAATTAAATTTAATCCACACGAGCAAGCTTCAAAGACAACCAATAAAAAACATAATACACAACTTCCTTAAGTAGAAACAACTAGCTAGAAGACACAATGAACATATGTTAAAGATAAAAAAAAGGAATCAAGATAGGATAAATCATTCATTCATATGAATAAAAATTGCAATGAAAGAGATAAATAAGTTCAAGAGTTACAAGCCAAAGCCAAAATTTCTTTATCAAATCATCCGCATTGGAACTATGACTTTTTTTTGCCTGTAAAATCCTGCTCTTGAATTTTCTTGTGATTTCTTGTAAAACTCACATTGCATAGTCAAAATCTAATTCAGGTTGAATTAGATAGCTGGAATAGTTTCTCTAGGAGTATAAATCTTGTTCTTTATGTTCTCTTGACTCTCATGTCTCTCTATTGCATTCTATATCAATTTGCTAAGTTTTAAATATATTTCAAAATTGATTCACTTTAACGAAAGAATACTATGTTCAGGTGATTGATTTAATATTGTTTTTAACAAAAAGTTATGAAACGATCCTTCTGAAACAAAAGTTTTCCAGATTATCTATTCATCTGACTATTTGTTTTTAAACCAATTCACCCCCTCTTGGTTTGGTGAGTCCCATTATCTTTTTCAATTGGTATCAAAGCTTTTTCTTGAAACTTACTTAAGATCACTATTTTTCAAATATGGGCTCTATACAAATCACTTTCAAATAGGGTGTTTCTCTCAATTGGCCACCATTGTTTGGGAGAAAACATTTTTCATTTTGGAAAAAGAGAATGAAAATCTTTATTCAATCATTTGATCCTGATGCATGGAATGCTATTGTTATAGGACCTTTTATACCAACTAAAGAAGTTAATGGTGAATTGGTTCCTAATGAATGGGATGAGATGAAAGATGATGAGAAAAGAAAAGTGCAAGATGAACAAAAAGTTAAAAACATTTTAACTTATGGTTTATCTTCTGATGAACTTTTTCGTACTGAAAGGTGTAAAAGTGCAATTGAGATATGGCAATGCTTGAAGTCACTCATGAAGGCACTGTGGATGTAAGAAGAGCAAGAAAGAACACTCTTGTATCCGAATGAAGAATGGTGAAACCATCCTAGAACTTCAAAATAAGATTCACCCATATAGTGAATCACCTATTCTCAAAAAGATGTTTGAAGATAATGAGCTAAACATCAAGATCCTCAACTGTCTTACAAGAACTTGGGAACTGAAAATTACAGCGATCAAGGAATCCAAGGACTTGGCATCAATGTCTATGGAAGTTCTCTTTGGAAAACTGCTTGCGTATGAACATGACTTGATTCAACAATCCCATGCAAAAGATACATAAAAGAAAACAAAAGGGATTGCACTCAAAGCTAGTTCCTTAAAGAAAGAGCACAAAGAAGACTGTAGTGATGACAAAGATGTAGTGAGTTTGAATTTAATGGTCAAGAAGTTTGGCAAACTTCTTTAAAGGTCCAATGACAGAAATTTCTCTAAACCTTTGAATGTGGGAAGCAAGTCCACATCAAGTAGGATTGTCCTGTCTACCTCAAGAAACACCTTGCTAAAAAGAAACGAAAGAAAGATGGAAAATCAAAAAAGGCGTTCATAGCTTGGGAATACAATGTATCAACATCCTCCAACTCTCCTAGTGAAAAAGAAATTGCAAATGTGTGCTTAATGGCTGATTCAATGGATGACTCCTCAACCATTGAAGAAACTGAGGTAAATTCTGAATTAAATGAAGTTTTGGAAGCCTTTAATGAAATGCATGAGGAAGTGCAAAAGCTTGTTGTTTCAAACAATAATCTTAGAAGCGATCCAAATGGGCTTCAACACAAAATGAAGTAAGAAAATGAAAAACTTGTTTCAAGCTATAAAGCCATTGGTATTGTTTGTGCTTCTACTTCTCTTAATATGGATGATTACAAATCTTTGAAAAATGAGTTTGAAAAATTTAAAAAGGATCACTATGAACAATGTATGAAGTTGAAAACTGAGCTTTCCTATCTTAAAGATCTTTTTAGAAAAAAAAAATAAAGGAAAGAGTGATCTTAGTCACTTACTCAGTGTGTAAAAGCATACTACTTATAAGACTGGTTTAGGCTATAACAAGCAAACTTACTTTTCTAAGAAAACCAAGTTTGCATCCTTCAAAAAGGTGAACCCAAACAAAGTCTCCAAAAAGAAAAATATAGTGCATCCTAAGCCTAAAGCAAAGACTTGTCATTATTGAATGAAAGGAGGGCACACGTCCTATAATTGCTATGTTAGGATATTTGATGTTCTTAGAGGTAAGTGTGTTTGGATTCCTAAGGAATTAACTGTGGATAGTGGCTGCTCTAATTGATTTTGTCTTTTAGGTGTGGCTAAAAGCAAGAGACTTACTATGGTACTTGGATAGTGGTTGCTTTAGGCACATGACTGGTGACAAGTCTAAACTTACTAACCTTGTGTTAAGGGAAGGTGGATATTTCACTTTTGAAGACAACAATAAGGGAAGAATTATGGGAGAAGGAAATACTGGATATTAACACAAGACTCAAATAAAAAATTTTATGTATGTTGATGGACTTAAGCACAATCTCTTGAGCATAAGTCAACTATGTGACAAAGCCTTCAAAATTGAATTCAACAAGAATTGTTGTCTCATTTTTGAAGCCAAAACTGGTGAGGTTGTTCAATAGGTAAAAGAGTAGGTAATGTATACGTGCTTAACATTGAACATGCATCATTTTATGAACTTAGTTGCTTGGCAAGTAAAATTGATGATTCTTGGCTTTGGCATCGTAGGGTTGCACATATAAACATGCATAATCTCAATCACCTAGTCAAAAAGGACTTAGTAATTGGCATACCAAAACTGAAGTTTGAGAAAAATAAATTGTATGAATCATGTCAAAAGGGGAAACAAGTTAAAAAATCCTTTCAAAGTAAAAACGTTGTTTCTACTACAAAACCCCTTAAACTACTTCATATGGATTTATTTGGACCATCAAGAACTATGAGTTTAGGTGGGAACTACTATGGCTTAGTAACTGATGATGATTATTCTAGGTACACTTGGACTTTGTTCTTGAGAACAAAAAATGATGTTTTTGATGCTTTTCACAAACTTGCAAAAGTTATTCAAAATGAGTGAGGTCTTAATATTGTTTCAATTAGAAGTGATCATGGAGGTGAATTTCAAAATGAGTGTTTTGAAAACTTTTGTGAAGAAAATGGAATTCACCATAATTTTTCCGCCCCAAGAACACCTCAACAAAATTGTGTTGCGGAGAGGAAAAATAGATCTCTTGAAGAAAGAGCTAGAACACTTCTAAATGAAATAAATCTTCCAAAATACTTTTGGGCTGGTGCTATGAGTATTGTTTGTTACACTCTCAATAGGCTTCTAATAAGACCTATTTTGAAAAATACTCCTTATGAGCTTTACAAAGGAAGAAAACAAAAAATCTCTCATTTAAGGGTTTCTGGATGTAAATGCTTTATTTTAAATAATGGAAATGAATCTCTTAGCAAATTTGATGCAAAAGATGATGAGCCAATCTTTCTAGGTTATTCATTACAAAGCAGGGCATATAGAATGTTTAATAGGAGAACTTTATGTGTGCAAGA